>JXXA01005899.1:0-13016 GCA_000956255.1 Anopheles punctulatus | reverse complement strand
TTTTAAGCAGCATTTAATGAGACAGACGAGGACAAGACAGAAAGAGTATCCGACTTTTAAAACTCCTCCGGGTGGGAGGAAAAGGGGAAAAGACCTTTAAAATAGGCGCTACTTCGTGGATGCTTTTATGCATTTCACTCTCCATCTCACCCTTTTGTTGCTTTCCAACGATGAACGATGGGGTAACGGAATTCTCCTGACTACGGTAAAATATTTTCATACAGCGTGCCTTTCACTATAAACTCACCTGCATCCGCACGCAGCTCACTCCGGTGTTGTTTCTGGAAGATATTTTTTTGCGTCGCTCGATCCCTAGCCATTGGATCACGGGGACCGTGCTGGAGTAGTTGTTTATGTGTGCTTTACGCGAACCACGTCCGTGCACCGGATCTGGTTGCAATCGGCATCGAACGTGTGGGCAGCACACAGTTCCATGGTGGTGGATGGTACGTGTTGTGTTCCTTTTATGCATGTGTTTGTGTTTGCGTGTAGATTGAATGGCGCGGTTTGCCACGATTCGATTGTGCCTGTGTGTATCGAACTCATCAATGTGTGCCGGTCGGTGTTGCCCAAAGAGATCGATGTATGTGCTATACGAATCCTGTTTTTTATTCCATTCCATTTTGCTCTGTTCCGTGTCCTTGCTCCGCAACCGTGTAGTCGCACACAGCTCTTAGCGAAAAAAAAAAAAACAAAACCGGGAAACCGGGAAAATGCTTATATTTTACTCTCCAAATGGTTCCATACTGTGTGCACACCCTATCTCACCGGTACAAGGTCGAGGAGGAGGGAAGCTGGGTGGGTGGGATGGGCAATCAGTCCTGAGGAAAGTATTGTTGAAGGATTGACATAGCGGAAGGACGCATGCTGTTTTTTGTGTCAAATACTACCCTATCGTTTTTTTTTTTGTTTTTGAAAGGGATGGCGAATGAAGATATGGAATGGGTAGGAGTGAAAGGCGGCCAAAAAGTGTACTTTTTTTATCAAAAAAGCATTTTTTTCCGTTCTTTCTCTCTCTCTCTCTTTCTCTCGCTGTATCATGCACACTAACACACACACACGTACATTTTCAGGGAATACCACCACCACGGAGTTTATTCCGCATTTTTGCACCCATCTACACTGCCTGGACACTTTGCTTCTCGCGAAATCCACTTGGTATTTTTTCTGCAGTTCCGCTCATTGTTTGACCCGCTCTAAATCAAACGGATGAGCGAGAGTGGATTGGCTTGGGAAATTGAAGGCAGCAAAAAAAAAAGAAAATGAAAATTGGAACGGAAGCTGTGCGTTATTGGATGCACCAACATGGCTGGGATTCGGCTCGTGTGGATGATTTTGTTTTACTTTATGGTGCAGCTCTCCGTTGAAGCGAAGTCAAGCTACTGAAGAATATAACACTCACAAGTGCATTGATGCAGGTGGTTGATTGGTGGGAAGTGTTATGCACCTAGGGGCATTATAGAACAGCCGTAGGAAAGGTTGAAGAAACATTTCAGAGTATTTTTAAAGTTTTAGAATGATTTCGTAGTTCGTCGGTTTGCTACGATTCGGAATGAACACATACGATTCGGTCCACGTCGATCCTAGGGTCACCTAGATATGTACCTCAGAATAGCGAGCAATCGGATACCTGGTACGGATGATTTAATTGATTTAATCGATTCTCAAATTAGACCTTTGCAGATAGAGCAAGCCATCATTGCTACAGTAAGAAATTGTGTCAAGCGCGCTGCAATTTTAATGAAGAACATCTGCACGAAGCATATTAATCTAAGCTGTATTCTTATAAGAGTATTTCTTTCAGTCTCGTTTTAAAGTTTTGTTTATCGTTTTGAAATGCAGCTCTTGGGTGCATTAGTTAGGTATGTTTGGAAACATCAATGGAGGCGACCCTAGTAGTAAAAATTTTACTTAAAAAGTTGTGCATTTCTATTTCATTTTCTATTTGCCATCATTATATTTGATAATATATGTAACGGTTGTGCTTTAAAATTACACGGATAGTTAAACCAAACAATAACTTTTTAATTTATAAACGATCTTCCTGACCTAGAGATGATTAATGCGGAATAAAAGTTCCAGAGGTAAATTATCTGGATCTGAAGATTTAAAAAATAGAGGTAAAATTAAGTTTATAACATTGTAAACGCTTAATGAGTTTATTTTATGATAATTGCATTGCTCGTTTCAAGGTTGGTTGCACTTATACACTACATAATTGGGTGGTACAATAGCGTCTTGAAAATAGGCAACTTATGAAGCAACCTATTAAGACTACATAATTATGCTTCTTTGCGTTTCCTCTGCGCGAATGTCTGCCGTTTGACTGCTTATTAGATTGCTCTTTATGTCATTCTAAATGAACTGCAAACGTGGGTTGGTTATGTTCTGTTCACGATTCAACTCACATGTAGGTTGATATCGTTTAATTTTCTAGAGGTTCTAATGTTTCTTGCGTTTTCAAATCCAGGACATAGTGAAGTGGTTTTGGGTGACCACAAACAACTACTGCGATTTAATTAATCAAACGCGCGAGGAGTGCGTGGCTTGTTGCGTGAGCTCGATAGCAGCTTCTTCTTTAGTGTTAGTGCTGTATGGACTTGAAGGCCACTACAGAAGTGAACTTTGCAAACTGGCACGAAACGAGCAGCTATCGTACCAGTCTCGATGATGGTTCTCTATATGGAATATGAAACGTCCAACCGTTCGATTTGTGTGAAGGTATATTACGCAGCCCAACACATGCAACGATGATGGATGCGCGAGAGAGACCTTTCCAACACATATCGTCATCGACGTGCGCGCGTTTGTTTCGCGAATGGAACAATCCTCCCACGTGGACATAGACAAACGTAAGCAGCTAGTTAGCAGGTCGTACATTCATGCAACCATCGTACCGTGCAGCTGAATGCTGGATGTGTTCCATTCCGTGTAGATGTTCCAATATTTCGACCATCGGCTTCGGATTCAACCGAACGCTCTCGGGTACGGATTCCTTGACGCGTTTGCTTCACTTTGCGGTCTCTTTCACGCTAGGAAAAAAATCCTATGACCATAATTTGTAGGTGTGTGTGTATGTGCATGTGTTTCCTGGTTGGATTTGTGTTCAGCTACGGAGAGATTTTTCCTGCTGACGGTGTATATATTGGAGGATAATTGGAAAAGCGGCTCAACCCCAAACACACACAATCTCACCGATCGGCCTGGGACCGGCAGTTCGTTTCGCAACCGAACACAACACACGCGGTGGTGTAAAAAAATCAGATCCGCTCCATTCTTGGTTCTTTACCTTCTTTTTCGCGTTATTTTGAAATGGTCACGGGTAGGAAAAGTACCCCGAAATGAATGGAAATAAATCAATAATAGCACCTTTCCTCCAGCTCCTTTCGGACCATCGGGAAGCAGCAGGGTTTGGATAGAAGCACACATTTGCGATGCTTTTCATTCGACCGATCGAACTGATCGTCCGATGAGAGATGGTGTTGACTGAGTAGGACGTAGGACGTAGGACGCGTGTACCGTATATGCGCGATAGAACCGAGGCGCGGCTTTTCTCATCCCGTGCTGCATTCGCGCTCCGCACAGGGGACGCCGATTCGCGAATATCCCTTTCCACTTGTTTTTATTTTGAAACCTACGGGTTAGCATCTGTATCACGAGTTTTTCGAATGTGTGTTGTCCCTGTCTCGGTCGGTTTGGACGTCGCTATGATTGCGTGTATGTATTATCCCATTGGAAAATTTATATTTTAAAATTGGAACCTGCGTATCTTTTACTTTTATTTGCAAAGAGGAAAAAAAAACTCGGTCCGCAAAAATGCAACCTCCGTTCGTCCGGTGTGATTTGCCCTCAAGAAATGGCTTTTATATTTTAGTTGAACGCGAAAAAAATGATGTGCTGAAATATATTGGAAAAGAAGATAAAAAGCAAGTATGTACAAAATGTGAACAGCATTCTGTAAGGTTTGGTTTTAATTTTTGTTTTGGAGCTCGGTTGCAGTACAGTATCGTTATTGTTTTCTCATGTTGTCGTGACAGCAATATTCATCTCGTGTGTTTTGTTTTTGGGTTGATGGGACTGTATACATATAGGTATAGTTTTTAATATAAATGCTCTTACCTAACTGATGATCCCGAAACAGCGTACATGTGCGTATTGATGTGTTTGCTGCGTTGATGATATGGACAATGTTGAAAGCAATCAATTATCGCAGAAATCATACACATAGCATTTATTTCATCAATCACAAAGCTCTGTCACGAGATAGACGAAAGTCGCATGCAAAATAGAGTACGAACATAAAGTCTTTCCTTGCTAAATAATGGTCCAGTTAATGTTAAATTTCCTTGCAATTAGAGTTTGTGCTATTTTCGTCATGTTGAAAGAATGAAGTTAATGCGACTCTTTTTTAGTGTGCCAGTGCGTGAGTGTGGACAAAAACAGTACGTACTAGTGATGCATTATGTTTTGCAATATTTTTGACTAGCAGTATAAAATCACACGAACAGAAAAGAGCTCGAAAAAGCTGCATTTGCAGGCGAATGAATGCGTATTTCATCATTCAAAGAGACGATGAAAATAAACGATTGAGAAGAATTTATTTCGAACGCACCTTTGGAAGAAGAGAGCTAGTATGCGGGCTTCCTTTTTTGTTTGATATAAGGCCCACGTTTGCAAAATCCCATCCGACGCTACCGACACAATGATGACGGTGAAGCTAAAAATGTGCAGAAGGCAGCAAAAGATTGGGAAAAATATGCACCTCATCGATGCTCGAGCAGTCTGCTGATATGGAAGCGGTATGCGGGAAAATGGGATTTTCTGCACCCAAACACAATCCGCTTCAGAGGTGCTTTGAACCGTGCAAAATGGATTGAACGATGAAACAACGAGAATGAAGAAGGAAAAACAAAACGAAACAAAAAAATCGTCCGGTAAAGTTTGCCGAGACTTCGTCTGTGCTAACGCTTTAGGCACGAAAGCGCGGGGCATGTTTGATTGATATTGATATTAATATCGAAAAACGCGGAAGAACGCGCGCATATAGCGGCAGGGTGTTTTAGGTTCTTGTTTTTGTACGCATGGTGCTACCGTTTGGATACGGGATACTTTTCTACCTTCCATGCATAAAACGAGATTGCCACTGAAGCAATGTGGCTGGATGAATTTCACGCGAGTGTACGGTCGTCCTAGTCTTCTGTTCTCGATTGATGGCGCGTCTGGTGGTTGAAAAATTCATACAAATTTGGCCATAGGGGCGAACCTAGACATAACCATTCACATACGCCACTAGCCCACCTGTCCTATACGCAGGGCGTATTTTATGACTTTATATAAAAAAACGGGATCAATATGAGAAAAAAGTACCGATTTGTACAACTAATCCTCAACGGTGTCGTTTTGGTTGTGTTTTCAGGCTTTGGACGAGTATGACATCCAGCCGGATCTGCCACAGGCACTGCGATTACTGGACGAGATGAACAACAACTTCAAGCAGGTGTCCGATCTGGTAGGCAACATGCTGCAGCGAGTGAAAACCGGCGAACTGTCGACTGAGTATGGATTGAATTTTCTTGAGATCAAGTACCATATGCTGCTGAACTATCTCATTAATTTGACGTACGTGGTGCTACGAAAGTGCTCTGGTAAGTGGTTACTAATTTTAGAATGGTTATTTTTTCAATAAATGCTATGCTCACATTTTTTACCCAAATGACCATCCGTCCATTCGTATCGAACACAAGGCAACTATAGTTATTCGTTTTAAATTAATTTATGATATTTGATAACGTTCAGTTTGCTTCTACAATGTTGTGTATTACTAAACGACTTAACACAAATATTATATTAGTGTTAAAGATACTAACATGACATAATATTACAATTTAGATTTAGTGTTGGCACTACGAATAACATACCAAAGCCTGCGTTATCCAAAGCCAAAGTTACATTGTTACCATCTCTCATATGCATACTTTTGTATCTTTTCTCTCCGCAGGACACCGAATCGAAAAAGATCCATCGATCGACCGATTGATCGAAATAAGGACTGTGCTGGAAAAGATTCGACCAATCGACCAAAAACTACGCTATCAGATCGACAAGCTAGTGAAAACGGCAGTGACTGGCAGTAGTACGGGTACAGCCGATCCAACTGCGTTCCGTGCAAATCCGGCCAACTTAATGTCTCAGGTGCCTGCCCCAGCTGAAGAAGCGGGCGCTGGTAATACGGCGGCCGGAATGAGTGGGTCCGAATCAGACGATGGTGCCGAATCGGACAGCTCTGCTAAGGTGATGCAGAAGCTGAAACGTGCCAAGGAAGCGGCCAAAAAGGGTGCGAGCAGTGGTCAGAATGATGGTGCCGCAGGACGAAGCAAGTCAGATGTATACGTGCCACCCAAACTGACATCAATGCCTTACGAGGAGGACACGAAGGCAAGTCGGGCACGTAAGCAACTGGAGCGAGCAAAGAAACATGCACTCGGTTCGTCTCTGATGCAAGATCTGAAGGACGAATATCTGGATACACCAATGGAGGTTTCTAGCAGCTCTCGTGCGCAGCAAATTCTATCCCGCCGTGAGCGTGAGCGGGAAGAGTACGAGGAAACGTATCTTACACGTCTTCCGATTACCAAAGCGGACAAACACCGCAACAGGAAGCTAACGACACTTGGTAAGCAATCTTTTCTACGTGTTTGTTGGAATTTTATCGAATAGTGATAATTAATTGACGATGGTGTTATTTGCTTTGTTGATTGTGTATGTTTTTTATAGTATGATTATTTGCTTCAATTTATACAATTGTGATACACATACACAAATGGAGCATTCAAGTTCATTTGAATAATTATTGCATTTATTGTGACTTTTTTAATAAATATGTGAAATTATTACTACATATGTTTAAAATAATCTGCTCAAATTATTGAAACATATTATTTTTTCAATACAAAATTGTCATATGCAATGTTGCATGATAGCAAACATATGACATACACTTGCAAGCTTTAAAGCTAAATTCTAACATGAAAGCACAGCAGTAAAAGAAGCTTACGAATCAAATTTGATTTGTGCTTCGCAAACGAAGTTTTCTGTTGTTAGAAGATGGTTTCTACGCTTCTTTTAAAACCTTCAATATCTCTTAGCTAATTATCCATTTATTTTATATTTTCAGCAACGCTTGGCGATGAGCTGACTAGCTTTACCGATTTAAGTGTACTGAATGCGGACCATCCTTCCACATCAAAAGGTGGTGGTAAAAAACGCAAAGCAGGTAAAGTTAATAAAAAATCCGGTAAGAAACGCCGCTTCCGTTAAAGTACTTGAATCCAAGTTAAAGCAGGAACGAAGAAAACAACAAATACAAATGAACTACTAGAAAAAACGGACAACGTTTCACGCCACTTTTATGAGTCCAAAAGCTCAAAGCACGATTGGAGTAGGGAATAAAAGCTTAGAAGCTCACCGGTATGTCGCGATGTTTTCGGTATTTATTCATTCGTTTTGTGCTTTGCTGGTACTAATTTTGATTATTTTGAGTGTATTTTGTTTGTATCGAAATCAATTGAATTTGTCAATTTTTCCGTTGTTGTTAACTGAACACAGGTTTTGTTGCGTTATGTTTTCTAATGGTTTTTGCTTCACTTATGAATTACTTTTGATTGTATAAAGATAGTTTCAGATTATGTTAAAATCTTTGGTTTATGCGTGGTGCAGATACTAAAGATGGAGATGTAAAATTAAGTATATGAACTTCTAAATCGCTATTGTTTTGTCCCGCAGAAATGAAAGATGAAAGGTATGGATTATTGTAAACAGATGTAAAGAATAACAAATTATACGAAACAAAAAAACGTTACAAGAGAAGCCTTTTATAATATATTTATAAGAGAATATTTTTCTGTTTTAATAAGACCACCATGTGTAAAGTTTAAACTGAAAACCACTAAGCATTGAACGGTAAGCATTGAACCATTAAAATAAATTGTGCTAAAATCAGAATCAGCCAAATTATCAACAATAATCTGACTGGGCGCATATACAGTGTAATAGTTTCTTTTTCAAATCCATTCGTTATTATTTCCTTCGTTGGGCGTTCGTTTTCGAAAAGCAACATATACAAAACAATATAGTTATACGAAATCGAGATAAAGTGTATAATAGAAATATGGCAACAGACAACAACCAAACAGAAAATAGTTAATAATACAAAACGAGATCTTTATGTTGTTTTCTAGTACGAATAAACAACTGTGAGAATCAAGCGTGGAGTGCTAGTTGCAACAACGTAACGATACTATATTGTTGGCAGGAAAGATGACAAGAAAATGAGTGTCCTAAGATGCGCAACACATCGCAAGATGAGCCAGAAAGATATTAAGATAAGATTAACCATATTGTTGCCTTTTTCTATAACAGTACGTAAAAAAGAGATTTCTTATAGGGGTGTAGATTATGGAAGCTTGAAGCTATGGAGAGATCACTGTAGAACTGAGAAAAGTAGATTGTGAACAAAAGAAAACAAAAAACCCAAAATGGGATGAGTAAAAAATATAAAAGATTCAATAAATAAAAGAATGAATCGGATGGTGAAATAAGAAACCGTAAGTTATACAAAGGACAGGGACAGAAATAATGAAACATATAGAAATGTTTATTAATGGTACTGGTTTGCTATAAAAGGCCGATATATACAATTTTTTACAGAGCTAATGCTAACCCTGGAACGTATGCTAAGTGTTTACAAAGGTTATTTTTTGTTTGATGTTTTAGATTGAGTTAACTGCAAGATACTTGTCGGGGAACGTCCAAATATTTTCCAGAGATATCCTAGATGATAGACATTTTAGCAGGACGTTTAACTAATGACAGATTCACAAGCATAATCACGAAACCTCAACAAAAACCAAACGCGAGCGCCCGGATGAAGGAAACAAGAAATGTGCGAACAGTGAATGTAGTAAGCGAAGGAGTACGAAGCTCTTTTATAACAATGGAAAAATACAATAATAACCAATTATTTTTTTACAGTGAAACTAGCACACTCGATATACTAATGACAAAACAGATGTTCAAAAAAAGTTGTTTGAATTAGTTGATTTAAATCTATTTAATTAACATTTTCAACCATATTTGGTCTGGCCGGTGAATTACGATTGTTTGACAGAGCTAATATTCCGTTTATTTGAATGTTTACAGTTTATTATGTTATGCATAGATTTATATTATAATTGCATTTTGCAATTCATATCATTATGGGTTATTGCATTATGCTTTTGGTTATTCAACATTAATTACTATAGACATACTAACATGAGCGCATATTGTTTCATGTTGACAGAATTTTTAAGTTACGATAAAATTATCACAATCTTTCATAACGTTTAATGCTAGTTTGTAAAAAAATCGAAATAAAATTTTTCTCTCGTATTTTCCGTTTCCTTTTTGTTTTTATTTGTGTTGTTATTATTTGCCTTCCACATTTACTTGAATTTATAATTATCGTTATTTAAATACCATTATAAGTTTCTTCAATTTCAATTTTTGTTTTGAGTAACCTTTACTTCATGCAATTATACAACAATTAATGTATCACACATTCTTAACCCACATTGTACAATCAATATGTGTTATTTTCTATCTCCAGTGTTGCGGCCTTGAGATAGAGTGCACAGAGGAGACATTTCGTTTTTTTTAATTAAATTTTTAGTTTGTTTATTAAACGAAGATAGTTTCGTTGCGTCTGTAGCTTCAGAGCGTGGAGAATTGAGGGGTGCGTTTGTGTCGTAAAATCAATAAAACCTAATTATTGCTAACCGAGCAACATAATTTGATATAATTTTGTGCTAGTGATGGGTGCACCATTCAGTTGATTAATTAATTAATTAAATTAATGAATAATTGGATGCGAACAAACATATCAATTCACTACGCTGCCGGTGCTAGATCTACTGCAAACAACGGGGGTGCAATGAACCGTAGAGTCAGGACTATTTCGTACGCAAATGCAATATGCATTTTCGGTACTGGATTTCGTTTGTTGCAGAGTGTAAGCTCAACTGTTTAATGTAGTTATGCAAGTTCGTGTCTTTTTTGACATTAGGGTGCACTTTGGTGGGATTTGGTATGAGTGCGTCTGATGTTTCCAATCAATCAAACATCACATTTTTTTTATGTTCCAGTATTTGCAGTATTGGCGTGTTTATAATGCACTAATGCACTTAGTATCCACATAATGTATCCATCATTTTTTACTGTCTTGATACAATTTTTCACTTAATAGGGCTCCCGTGCTGATGTTGACGTAAAAAGGCTTGTTGCAACAAGTTTTCCTTTTTTTGTGTTTGTGATAAAATGGATCAAATGAATCGGTCAGCGCATGCCAAATAAGAACGAATAAAATGAAAACAATGCAACGCAATGGCACTGGTTTTGGCGGCTGAGAATTAAAATGAGGAAATAATACGTTACGCACTGGACAAAGAATGGGTGGGATTCGGAATGTAAATGGTGAAATGGGAACACACGGTGTTCGGCAACCAACTGCAGATAAGGGCGAGCGTTTCATACCAGCACAAGTAGCCGCTCATTCGTGGTGGAGGAAACATATCGTGGGGACAAGTGGGGATCATGGATAAAACTCATGAATAAATTTTACATCCGACTGGATTACAAGCGCAACAATCTGATTAATATTGATGCAAGCGCAAGCAATTAATAATTATAATTTAAAGGTGTACCATCTCTCCCCCATCTGCACGACCCTAGTGTAGACCAATTATCAAAAACCAACTACCCTTGATCCTTGCCGTGCCCTGTAAATCTGTAACAACGTGACAAAATTGATAGCGTTACGGAGGAAAATGTTCCTCGCTGTGCACTCGAAAGCTAAAGGAGAAATGAAGCGACAAGGATTGTGTTTGGGATTGTGTTTTGACAATTTA
Source organism: Anopheles punctulatus (assembly GCA_000956255.1). Classification (NCBI taxonomy): domain Eukaryota; kingdom Metazoa; phylum Arthropoda; class Insecta; order Diptera; family Culicidae; genus Anopheles; species Anopheles punctulatus. The sequence continues at coordinate 2,073 of JXXA01005899.1, read as the reverse complement.
TTTGGCGCGGAATATGAAATATTGAAGAAGTTTTTAACAGCCCGATTTAACGCTATTATCACAAACCTCTTTCTGGCATTATTATCGAACAAGTTTTACATGTTTAACGTAGCGTAACGTTTCTTAGACCTTAAGTGCGGACCAATAAATGCCTCAAATTGTTTGAGATCCAAAATTAAAATCCAAATTTAAAAATATATTCCGTAACCACATGTGAACAGCGGGCACCACACTGTAAGGTTGACATAGGAGCAGAGGTCGTAGTAGTCGGTACGTATGATACGGCGAGAGCGCATCTGTTCTACTTGGTTCATCCTACAGTATGGCGTTTTCATGTGTCAAAAATTATTCAAAGTGTGTCATTTCTAAATTCAAAATTCTAAATCATGGAAGTCTCGCAAATCTAACTGGATGAGAGAGAAAGAGAGATTGTGAGAGTGGAAATCGATCTCCTTTAACAACTTCAACACCCTTTCGATTTGTTGAGTATATCTCAAGCAAATGTTTTTCGTTTGTATTTTTGTAATGTGTTTAAAAAAAAACAAACGCGTCTCACCGTTTAGATCGTTTTTGGTAGCTTTTTTCCACGTTTACATTGTTTGCTTGTTCGTTTGTTTGTTAACAATGCTCTTGAAGGCCTCGACATTAAGTCGTATTTGTAAAACTTATCAAATTAGGCATAATTTTGAGTGTACGAAATTGCATTTAATTTAGCGTTAGTGGCATTGTAAACTGAGCATTTTAAATTAAGTATAGTTTTTTTTCTTCTTTAGACAGCCAAGTATTTATGGTATAGTAACGAAAGTAACATTTGCAAAGCAGCCGCTTATTCCGAACCGAGTAGCGCAACGTTTGATGATAAAATTAAAGTATGACCAAAAGAAAAAAGCACGTGATCAAACAGATAGCGGTACGGCTACAATCATCGTAATGACTGTGGTGGCACAATCCAACTAACGATTTTCGTCCCACGTCCCATTCGGGGCACAATTTTAATTGCGCTAGAAAATCACAAATTATTAACGATGTTATCTCATCAAAAAGAACGAGCGAAAAGTATCATCTAGGGACTGGTCGAAGTTATCGCGTTCGGTAAATGTTGCCTATTGAGTGCAAATATTTGAATCGGATGAAATATTTTCCCTGCCTGCAGGGATGAGAACGTTCCATCATTTCCGGGGTGTGTACTTACCTACATTACCGCATCTGGGGTGCTATTGTGACCAGGGTTAATTTTTTGCTCTAGTAATTCATCTCCATTCCACCGAGCTTCATGTTGTGTTGCTCAATGTTGCGGGTGTTTGTTCAGGCTCACTGCAGCCGCGTTGGGCCTCATTTTTTCTACGCTCTTCTTTTTTTCGGAGTCTCTTGGTTATGGCGTTAATCAGCGAAGGTTTGCCAAATCAAGCGTAACAGCGTGAATCCCGGATACCGATACGGTCGATTGGCACCCGTTGGACCATCCATCCCAGCGTTCGGTCAAAATATCGGACAATGAATGGAAACGAACTTTGAGCATGACACAAAAAATCGTTTTTTTTTAAATAAAACTCGACTTACTGAGCAAGCAAAGATGAATTTTTAATTTATCAAATTGAACGAGCGATTCAGTGTTGGCGATTTCGCTCCTACAGATCCTGTGAAGGTGTTGGTTTAAAAATAATAATCGTTAAAAAAGGAGCCGATAGAATTTCGGTCGCTGCGAGTAAATCCTTGGGGAATAAAAAAAAAGATGGGAAAACCGTTTCCGAATGAAAGTGTATTTGTTAGGGGCGAGTTGGAAAAGAATGAATGACAATTTTCGTTTTACGTCCGCTTGATTGAGTCGAAACTTGATTAGTGAGTGAATTATGTTGCCAGTTTTTGTTGTTTCCTTTATGTTCTTTGTCTTCTTAAATTGGAGATGAAATCTTGAGTCACAAATTTCATTAGCACAAGCCTAGCAGAAAAAAAACGCCGAGTACAAGTTGATCAATTTTCCCATGGACAACGTGGTGTAATAAGTGTGTTTTTGTTAAATGTGTTTCACAATAATGTAAAACACATTTTTATCTCGATTGTTGCTCAGCACAC
>JXXA01005897.1:0-19222 GCA_000956255.1 Anopheles punctulatus | reverse complement strand
ATAAAACCTACAACACCAATATCTCCGGATATCTCCGGATGTGATCGACGCTTGTTTTGTTACGTTCCCCATCCCGCGAGTCCGTCATCGGACGATGAACCCACCCGAAAGGAGACACTTCCGCCGGATCCACTTCCTCGCCGTACTTCACCGAACTCGACCAGAGGATGCGCCTGCGTGCGCAATAGTATGCGTCCCCTGCTGTGAGTGTATTTGTGGGCAGCCTCTATGGTTACTAGCCCGAAAGGACACCCACCCCGATGACGCGCGCCTTTGTATGTGTGCGTTCCTGGAAAATGTGCATCCTAGTGCATCCAGTACGTGACCCCCACACCCACCCATTTCGGTGCAGTTTCCTGCTCCTGCCGGTAAGATGGTGGGGTTTCGGTGTACGCCTGTGTACGTAAGAATGTACACCGGAAGTCCCACCAGCAGGAACTGCTCGCTCGAGAGTATTCTATCTTTCTCTCCCTTTCTCTCTCTTCCACTCGCAGGCCGAGTTTGTGACGCACGTAGTCGAGTTTGCCTTTTGCCGACGGTTTTTCGGGGTTCGTTTCGGGAGCCTAGAGTCTCGCTCTGTGGTACGGATTTTCCCCAAAACCCTCCCGTGTGGGTTTGTCGATTCCATTTTCTCGCTCGTTCTCTTTCTCTCTCTCTCTCTCTCTCACTCTGTCACTCTTGCTCTCACACTCTCTTTCTCGTTTTTGTATTTGGTCGTGTGCCATCGTAGCTATTGACGGTTCGTGTGGCAAAATAGGCTCATGCTCAGTGAAGTCAGCAAGCAGCAGTCTTACAGTGGACGTCTTGCCGGTCGGGAAAACTCTCCGACATCTCTGTCCCCCTGTGGTGTATGTATCTGTGTGCGTGCGTGCTTGTGATTGCATGTGAAGAAAACACCCAACCGCTGCAGACAAAACGTGGCTGTAATTAGCTACACGCGTGTAAATAACAATGGCCGGTTCCCTTTTGACGTCATTCTCAAGCAGGCGTCTCCAGTCTCCAACAACTCCAGAGGACATTGCTTAGGATGCACTGGTGCGAGAACGGTTTTTCCTACCGGAAGTTTGTTATACCGGCAAACCACATTTGTCGCAAAATCCGATGGTGTATGTGTGTGTGTGTGTGTGTGTGTGTGTGTGTTCTCTGTTCGGGTTATGCCGGAATCATCAGCAGTCCCGGAAGTAGTAGCGTTGTCTGACCCGATCGCTGTACATTCCTTTCCCACATCACTCGCTTTTCGCTCCGTTCGACTCTTTATGTACATCTTTCTCTATATATCTACGTACCTCTCAAAAAAAAAAAAAAACGCTCCACCTAGTGTTTCTCACGGCTCTCTATGTGTTAGTGTATGTGTGCGAGCGATATTCCCCAACCCTATTGTGTGTTTGCTTCCCCGACTGTGGATGTGCGTTTGTGTGTGTGTGTGTATCCAGAGTTTCGCCGGTGTTGCTACGTTGCACACCGCTGCGATTAGGCTCAAAAGTGCAGCATATACCTTAGCGTGTTGGGCGTAAAGTGCGATACCTTCCAGTGTGCTAATTGTTCCTGACCTAAACGATACCGTGTGTCGCAGTTCTACCTTACATCTTCATGTCTCTGACATCGAAATCTTGTTGAAAAATTGGAAAGCAGAAACCCCAAAAACCGGAAGTGCGCGTGTGTTGGCAGCAGCAGAGGCGGTGCCCTGTTTCCACTTCCGTCGGCGGTCTTACCCTATTTCTCTCTCTCTCTTTCTTTCTCTCTCCCTCTATCTCTCTCTCACACACCCTGCGAGTGTTTGCGTGTGTGCATTTCAGCTTAGCTCTATATCTCTCTTTCGCTCTCTCTGTCTCAATCTCTGTAGTTTGTGCGCGCAAGAGCGTATTTGTGTATTGTGAGTGTTTGATTGTGCAACGGTGTATTCGTGAGTGAGCATTGCATAGCAGTGTGGGAATAGGAAAGCCCATTACCACCACCACCACCACCACCCACAACCCTTCGGCAACATTGTAGCAGTGGTTGTTAGGGCGGAAGAGGAGCGTACGCGCAGAATTGCAGAAAGATCCCATCCCCGTTCCAAAGCGCTCTTGTGGTGGTAGTGAACCTGGTGCAGGCAGCCGCGAGCAACACTGACAGCAGGAAGCCGGCTGTAGTTTCACAACCGCATTCTTCGCCCAGCGCCGCGTGCAACACACTGCCGGAAAAATACTTCTATTAAGAGTAAGCATCACATCAGTGCATTCAAGTATTCAGTGTTTCCGAGAAGTTTTATTTCTTTTCATTGATCCTTAAGTTAAGTCCGTAAGGGTCCTATGTCTATCATAACTCTGTTACGTCCATTGGTGATCAGAGCATCAATAGTTTCTTATGTATTTCCTGATGTCTGCCGTATTGATGATTCTGGTGCATAGTCTAGAAACCTTGGACCGCTTGCACACGTTCGTTCTGGTCGAATGAACTATTCCAATGCTTGATTATTGTGTCAGTTGTCCCGGTTGCCGACAGCAAACTTGACAAGAGAGGGCAAAACCGACTGAAAAATCGTGGAATCGAACCTAACGAAGAAACTAACCCAGCGTGCGTGTGTGTGTGCAAGTGTAAGTGTGCTTACTGAACCGAACCAGAACTTCAGCACAGACGATCACGACGATCACGGCATTAGATCCGTGTTCAAACTTAGGCTTCCTCTCCGTCACCCCAGCGGGATGAGCGAACCTAGTTGCGGAACCCCGTATGTCTGCAATGCGCCACGCAGTCAGTGAAGCGCAACCCCGCCCAAGAGTGTCTCGATCTCTCCTCCAGATCCCCAGGCCCCCCGAGAGTCTATAATTAGGTGGAAAGAAAAGCGTGCAGCACGGATTTTTTTCCACCAGGGTGCAATTAAAAGCGTCCGTCGGCCGTGCGGAGTTCAAGATTGAATTTCAAGCTTTGGAGGCTTTGGACGTTTAGTCGGTGGTGGTAGTTTAAAGTCGGATCGAGGTAGTTCATTCTATACTCGTTCGTTCTGAATCATAATGCAATGCAGCAACAACTGAACCGCTTACTCGGAAGAAGATGGCCTTTCGGAATCTGGCACGCACTGACGTCGGTTAGTGACAACCGCAAGTGACAAGTGGCGGCGATTTCTTCGCTTCATCGAACTAAGAGCCGTCGCACGTCGACTAACGGTAACGGAGCAGGCTTCTCGGTGGAGTTGGTGGTGTTTTTGCATGCGCCAAGCGACGAACTCAGGACAGATGGACAGACAGAGACATTCGTCACAACGAATAGGACCACTGGAGCACGTGTGTGATTGTGTGTGCTCCCGGTGCATCAGACAAACGCATCCGTAATTGATGGCATTGAACTTCTGACGAGCTCTCTGCAGTACAGTTGGTGATTTTGTGCTTCTCGCTCCTCTCCACTCGTTCGCCCCGGTATGGTAATGCGGTTATGTTAATGGAGCCCTCCACCGACTGTAACTGAAGCCTTCTTGTCTGCATTTTGGTCTGCAATGAGCTGTGCCCTTTTCGTACCCACCCTAGCGACGGATTGATTTATCCGCTGATAGTTAATCTTTTTAATGAATTTTTACTTTTTTAATTGCTGCATCTGCTGCGCTCAGAAGACAGATTGTGTGTTGCGCTTTCGAGTGTTGGTGCGTTCGTGTCCGTCGCCGGTGTGTGAAATCGCTTTCCTTTCCATAAATATTAAACACGCACCGCCCTCCGCCAAAAGTATTGGACGCTTGTGAGCAGCAGCCATTAATATGTTATTCGTTTTTCATTCGCTGAAACATGCATTTGTGGTTAACAGCGAACGGTTGCGGGCTGGTGGTGATACATTTTTCATGCTTTTAGTGTGCATCAATTTTAAGCGACAACGGTGGTGAAGCAAACGGGCGCAAATAGTTTCATGCTGTCTCTTCAAAATCTCCAAATTTGACAGCTGTGGAGTCTGCGACTTAACCCCAGCAAATTGAAACCCGCTTGACTCAAGCGCGCTTCCGATTATTTTGTGCGAAGTTGCTAATTACACAGTGAATAGCAAAATGACTAGTTTATTGTTTTGTGTTTGAAAACAGTACGAACCTATCAAAATACTTGTTGAATTTGTTTTATAAAGGAAGAGAAACTGTCTATTGTTTCTTCTAAATCAAAATCATTAAATTTATAAGGTTCCGCCATCTGAATTGTTGTTGATACATTTCTGTGATCGATCAAACCCAACCGAGAATCATAAGCTCTTTTGTGTAATTACTTCCCAAGCGAGTGAAGTCCGGCTCGCGTAAAGACTCCCTCCTGTATAATCAAGCTCTATTTATTTATTAGAATTACGCTACAACCGGCTACAAACGCTTGTCGCACCCGACGCATCCCATCCGTTCTTGGTGCGGAAATGGTTGCTCCCAAGACGAGCTCGATTCATCTGGTCGACGGTCTCTCGTTGTGATGAATTTTACAGATGCGGCTCGATCGATGGGGGAAGAGACTAGCGTGAATGCGATGCGGCGAAGAATAGAAGATCCAGAATGGGAATAAGCATCCCGTGACGGGCCAAGTGTCATGCGAGCGGACAGTGGCTCCTCTGTGCGTACGCCTATGTGTAGTGGGGGTAATTTCTTTGGAATTCCAAGAAACAAGACGCGCTTCTATTCCATCCGCTGGTGAAGATAATTTGTCCCGTGCAGAGGCTTAGTAGAACCAACAAAAAAAAAGCTGTCACTTTGCTAAGACAAGCTCAGCTCATTTCGCTGCTGGAACACCCAAAAAAAAAAAGAAGATAGTCCGATGTCCGATTCTGTCCATCACGACAGTGAAAAAAACGCCAAAACCGTTTGCGAACCGACAGCGTCGGGAAATCGGAATCGCTGTCGGGGTACAATGCTCACGAACGGTTCGCATGGGAATCCCCCATATCCGCCGCCTCCCTCAGGGCCCCCTCAACTAACGAGAGTGTCAAATAATCGCAATCGTCTTTAAGATTTACCAAGTCATCATGGTCCGTTGGGAGGACCGTATTTTTTCCTCGGTATGTTTCGTTGGAAAAGAGCCCACAGTCGGTGTATCTGTCTCGGTTCGGTGGGTAGTATACCATCAGAAATCGGTCCGCTTTGGTGGGGAGAACCTGCCCGCGCGAAAGGGAACCGTTTTTTGGGGCTCTTTTTTATATAGATGTTTGTGTGTGTGTCTGTGTTTGTACGAACGGAAACGCAACGCATTAGAAGAGCACATTGGAGCGCTCGTACCTACAAGAGGAGAAAGGGCCAGGGGGAATGGGCTAAAGAGGCACAAATATAACAACAACAACAAAAAATCCAGAATACATATAATACCATCATGTAATGAAGGAAAATCCTACGGTTTTGAGCTCGGGTCCGTGTGTGGGATGGTTGGCCGTACGACGACCTTCATGATGATCGGCTTTTCTTCACTGCAAGGTTATTTTCCACCGTTCCCCTGCTGGTTCGTCCGCTGGTTGTGATGGAAGGTATCTCGACCACTGGGAAGCGAGCGACTACAAAACGATGAAAAACGGTCCCCCGGGTGATTAGGGATGGGTTTCGTGGAGTTTGAAGAGAAGAGGAGAACGACCACACGAAAACCTCCCAAAGACGGAGCGCTGGTGGAGCTTTGCGTGCGTATTCGTGTGGCTGCGTGTGTGCACTTCCTGTGCTTGCGGTTGCCATGATCTGTTTTTTTTGCTCAATCCGAGAATTCATTTGTCCCCACACTCCATCCCAACCCGACTCCATCTTCGATACGCCGAAAGATTAATCTTCTTTCGGCGAGGTTTGCCATTGTCGTTTTTTTTTTTGGTTGTATCCAACGAAACTCACTGGAATATCCCGTTCGGTGGCGGTGACGGTGGCGGCGGCGCCGGATACCACCGTCGTCGTCGTTACTTGCGTCTGGGCGAAGCTCATGGTGACACCGTGGTGAATTCTATCCCAAGCACAACCGGCGAGTAGAAAACCGGCCAAACCAAACGGGCAACTGTGGCAGACATTCCCGCACCCAACTTCCATGCACGATGTTAATGATCTTAGCGCGTGGAGTATGTATGTCTGTGTGTACGCAGGTCAAGGAGAAGATGGAAGAAATCGCCGGAGACCAGATTCTCGGTTCCTCGGATAAATTGTGGTCTAGGATCCGGTTCGCTTCCAAGCCACCCGCCGACCGGTCTGCTCGGTGTGTGGAGCAGACCTGGCACCTGGAAGCTACACCGTGAGCGTTGGAGACGCCGTAGTGCGTATCACTCAAGTCACCCACGGATCATGAGACGTCGGTCGCTCTAATGATTTTTCCGTTTCGAGTGGTGCGGTTTAGCTATTTTTTTTGTGGTTCCAGCGGGTTGCGTGTTCACCGGTCGTCATGCGGTTCCCTTTCTGCGGTCACGCGAGCGAAAATGAATCGGGTATCTGTGGTATCTGCGCGGCTTTGTTGCTGCACGATTAGATTCAGGGAGATCTTTTCCGAAAGAGCTCAGATAGGCTCGGTCCTGGCATTTGGGGAAGATTACTGTCAAGGTGCTTGTAATGTATTGCCGGTGCGACGTGATGATATCTTCAATTAACATGTATGCCATCGAAAACGGAGCTCAATCTTCTTTTGGAGTGCTTTGAATCCCACGACTTCCCGCGTTTCCGGTGGAACGCTCACCTTAGCGTGCGGCACGCCGGGAAAGTGCGCCACAAGTTATGCTCCACCCGATTTTCTCCACTCAAACTTTCTGGCCACAATTGGATGGGTCGTTGCGAGGTTTGGTTGAAATTAAAACCTGCCCCTCGTCGACGCCTGCCTATTGAAAATGCGTTCCCGACATTAAGGATTGATCAATGAAACGCAGCGAAGCGCAAGGGCAGCTAGCAAAGATGTGGCTTCGTGGTCGGACGGGGTAGCTCGGAAAAGCCACGGTTTGTTCGTGGACATTGGCCCCTGTTACTTTTATTCGATCATTTTATGGCTTCTCGTAGTGCTCGCGTTTCTCATAACCGGGTAAACCGGGGATGGAGCGTCGTTCAATTGATGGCTGCTGCCGAACTGGGGCTTTGTGGCCCATAAATCACGAACTAAACCAGCCCCCGCCGGTGGTTAGTAGTCGTAGTCGTCGTCTGCAGTGGTTCTTCGGTTCGATCAAGCAGCAGCCGGTTATAATTCTACCAATTGTCGCACGGATGTTCGGGAAGTAGGGTAGATGATCGAACTGACCGGTCCATTTCAAGCCTTCGGGAAGGCACTCGAAGGTAACTGCGCCCGGGGGAGAACACACAGGGGGACGGTCGGTGAGTTCGTAATTGGTTTTGCGTGTAGAGAACTCGACAGCTTAATAGCGCCCGGTTCGGTGGATGAAACCGCGGAAGTTTTTGGGTAACTGCAGCGAAGTCCGTTCTCAGTAATTCCACGTTCGTGCGAAAGCGGCAACAGTAATGCACCTGCTAATGACAACTGATAGGGAGTGTCTGTGTGTTTGGTTTTGCGCATTGGAAAGCGTTGGGAATAATGCGTATGCAAACTTCGATTTTGGACGTACAGATCTGGAAGGTCTGCGATTTTGATGTATATTAATTACGTCCAATAAACCGGACCATCATTGTCATTTGCAGATTTCAAGAATCGCCTGTTCTCTATCGTAGACATCTGAGTGTCTTCCGATGTCGATGGTTCATAATAGCTTGCCGCTTCCGTTACCGTTGATCGAGTGGCAGACTTTCTTCCAAGAACGTTTCGCGAAAGGCTTGCTAATGAAGTGTTGCTGGAACGCGTCCATTTACCTGTCGCTTGTCTGCCCTCTCTGATATTATATTTCGAGAGATGGGCTTTCTATTTCCAACTAAACCACTTTCCTAACGAAACCATCCTGCGACCGGAAGCTGCTTGGTCCCATTATTGTTTTTTTTTTGTTACTCAAAGCACCATGTCCCGAGCTGTAACCGAGCAACAGAAAAGCCTCGATGGCGCACTGGCACCGTCAATTTCACCCCATTCCAGAGCACCACATTTCACTAGCGCCACGGCCATGCTGGCTCGTAAATTGCAGGTATCGAAATTGGTTTTCCTCGGGTCCCCAACCTATTGTTGAGCGTCGCAGCGTTTTAGTGGAGCATTTTGCACATTAATTTTAGACTATTTCCGCAGCGAGCTCGAGCCGCCCGAACCGAGCGACGTCGACTGCAGACCTGGTGTTCGAGTGTATGTGTATGTGAGCATTGGCCTTTGGCTTAATTTCTTCCCGTCGAATCCGTTAATTACCACCAGAAAATCCGGCGCTGCTGCTGCACTTTGATTGCACCTCGCCGTCAGGAATGACCGAAGACCGCACCGGTTTGGCAGCTAGCTGGTTTTTATTGTTACTTTTTATTGTGACCATTTTCACCCGTGCGTTTTATGTGAGTTTGGGTTCGTTCGATCGCGTGAAATATGGTAGCGCCTCCCAGTGCGGCGGTTTTAAGAAGCTGCAACGGTTCAGTAATTCTCGCGGTGCTTTTGCTAACTTTCCCAAACAAAAAAAAGGGGGTTAGGAAAGTGCAACGGTGCAGCGGTGGTGGCGAACAAAATTATCGACCATGGCGTTTTCGTGCTTGGCTCGTCGAACCACGCCGAAAGTCATCCGACTGGCTGTCTGCTATTTGGGGAGAGGACGAGCCGTCGTTGTAGAAAGTAGTAAATACTGTGGACGAAGGTAAATTTTCACGTTCGAAAGAGTCCGGAGCGCGAACGCGACCTGGTAATTGATCTTCCCGGTGAATACGGATGTGCAGTAAAACACCAAGAGAAATAGATGCGCTTGCATCGTTTCGCGCAGTAATTACGGTGCGATGGTGGCAATCCTCGGTGAGGGTGGGAGAAATGCGGGGTCGATAAAAATGGTGCACTCGGGAAGTATACGATCAGAGCAATCAGTGGCTACAGTAGTTGTAGAATTTGAGAGGTACTCGCCAATTACTATAAAATGAGGGGAATGCGTTCTTCATTGCCGAGTACATATTAATCAATTACGTCTTGATAGCCTTCTGGGTTTACTTTATCCTATTTGTATTATACTTGTAAGTATATTTGTAAGTCTTTGAAAGTAAAATAGACTGTTCCCGACATTTAAGTTTTAATGTAATGATTTCCACCTCTTTATTTTATAGGTAAAAGTTTGAACCTTAGTATATTATTTTATTTAATTTTTTAGACAAACATGAATGAATTTAATGCATTTGCAGGAGAGTCAAAATGTTCCATCAATTCTGTGTTGTGATTTTGTACATCAAAAGTAAAACAGTAGTTTTAAAAGGCTGCATTTAAAAGCTTTTTGAGGAGTTTAACTTCCAGTGTCAATCGTGATATGCTGCTTTATACATTTTAAAAACATTCCGCTACTCTCTTTGCAATATTTGTGTACAAAACCGACAAAACAGCTATCCTCCAAACAGAACAAAAAACGCATTCACATTCAATCACTCGGCACAGATTTGCTCGCAGATTTGTATCGAACAAAATCGAGGGCGAGAGAATATTGAACACGCGCCACTGTTTCAACGGCCATCAAACACAGTCCATTAGTATAAGTACTCCTGTCTGATACCTTCCCTCGCTTTCCGCCAGATCGGGCCCGTGACCAGGGTGAGGCTCATGCGAAGCGAAACAAAAATGTCATCATCGCTGTTCGTCAGCGACGCATTTTAACATTCATAAGGTTTCTGTCACTCTCTCTTCCTCTCTCTTGTACGGGCAATCGGCGACACCTTTGTGCCGAACTCGGTCGATGGTTTTGTTTTTTGGCGGTTGGAGCTCCCTGGCGAAAACATTAAAAATCGTTTGATTTTTCATTCTTGAAATCGCACACTCCAGGATCTTCTATTATTTGTTGGCTGAGCGCTGCGTGTACGCTCAGTTAATGGTCGTTGCTCCGAGGGTAGGAAGAGACGCGGACTTTGCACGGAGAATGTTGGTATAAAGGGCGAACCATAAACGTGCTTCCGGCTTCAAAACTAAAAAAGCCGGGACAAAAGTTGCCTTTTCTCTCTCTGTCTCTCTTCCTCTCTCTCTCTTTCTCTCTCTTTCTCACACTCTCTCGCAGGGGCAGTAGCTTGTCAGCACTTTTTGGCACCTGTCAGTACGCAGTGGCGTACCGAGTTTTTTTACCTTTGTGCGAACATAAATTTCCAGCAAAATTTGGCACTGGCTGGAAGCCTCGAGCCCATATGGAAATTTGTGGCACACGCAGGCAAAAATGCGGATCAAAATGCGAATAAGAGGCCTAGGCCCTTTCGACGGCAAGGACGACTACGCACCGATCCGATTGTACGAACCTCCTCCCAACGATATCCGTCCCTCCAGATGCTGTCGCGGATGCCGCGTGACATTTATGATGATTTCAAATTCATGCTGCTACGCTTTTTTTGCAGATGTGAATTTTTTATTTTGTTGCTGAAAGATGATTCATGAGCTACGTTTTTTAAAGCAACGACAGCGAGGCAGTGATGGGGGCCCCACCATCATCAACATTAGCTACCTACCGGTGCTCCTCTTTGGTTAGAGAAGAGTCCCTTGCCTAAGCAAACATTCTGCAAGATCTGTGAACCAGAAATTGCAGATGTTTGAATTTAGCGGCCCGATATAGCCCGCACGCGACTCTTTTGGACGCACATACACACAGTCTGATTTTGATTTCGGCTGGTGGTCGCTACTTCTTCAAACATTCCCGGAACATGCTCCCGCGATGTGGCATTGGAGAGTTAACGAAGCGTGACCTTTTTTTTTTATTCGTTGCCTGCATCATCACAAGTCGCCTTCAAAGTTTCGCTTTAGCTTGCACCAGATTTGTACACGAGTTGGCAGCCCGGTCGCACACACATACCCTGATGCTGATGATGATGTACGATGTTCCGGGCACGATCTCGTGTCGTCATCCGGACCGACATACCGTGTGCGCGTGTGTCAACGATGTGAGTTTCGCGGGTTCTGCATTTTTTTGTGCCCGATGTCGACGCTTTGCCTGCCGTTTGGTTTCGGTTCGGAATGAGGTCACACAATAATCGTGTTCTTCTGGTATGCGGACTACTACTTGGCCAATCCATCCGGTTGTGATTCAAGCATCTCGGGCCACTCGGGCCGATAGAATGTGCTCGTGTGTCATCATACCCAGCGTTTATGTTTTGATTACATTTTCCGCATACTCCGTACTCTCGCGTCATGATTCTCAACCAGCTCAAATATTGATTCTAATGTGAGTTTCTCTTCTTCTCTATCTAATTTCAGGTAAGTTCCATAATCCAATCAACGAAGTTTACCAGTGGGCACGGAAAAGAAAACAGGTGACCGGGGAAGCAAACCAACTACGGAGGAAGGAAGCAAGTAGTTGAGTTATGCGTCTCTAATGAAGCTCGGCGGAAGTATCTCGGATCTTTTTCTTCCGGACGAGCACAAGTAGGCGTTGCAGGCAATTTATGATGCTCTTGACGTTGTGGCAAACGCTAATCCACCGCTCCGGGCCGCCCCGTTCATAATGGATCGGAGACATCAGGCACCAAGTTTCCTCATCCAACCGGATCCTGTGGAAAAATTCGTCATCCACACAAACGGGAGGATAAAAAAGCACTTACGCGCGTGGCATGAATCTTCTGCCGGTAACGAAGCGTGCCCCATAAGAAGCTTATTTTTCTCCTTCCCATTTGAACCCATTTTTTTTGCTGTAGGAGAAGCAAAACAAAAATAAAACACACGCTGCTGGTACCGCCTCCACTCGGATGTGCACTGACCGTGGCCAAAGCGATGCTGGCAGATAAACGCCTAAGAGGCCACGAAGAAGTGGTTGACAGGTTGCGTGTCTCCGGCACCTGTCGGGGAGAGTATTTGCAACCGGAGCGGCACCGGTTAAAGGGTTCTGCCGGTCTGCTGACTCTTTTATGTTACTTCAAACACTTCGCGCCTCGAAAAGCCTCCCAAGAGATGGCAAGATTCTGACTTTACTTCGTTTTGAAGGAGGGTGTTTTTGTCTGCTGCTTCAACTTTCGTGATTGGCATCTTAATATGCCGCAGTCAGTTCAGCTGAGATCGGTGCAGCTACGTTGGATGTCGGAGGCTCCTACCTTACCCAGATGGGGCTTATTTCATGACGATGTACCACCTGTGCCACAAATTCAAGGCTCTGTTTTGGTATGAAGAGTCTGATGGAAACCTGAACGGCAGACCAGAATAAAGTGATGATTTAATGTGTCATTTCCTTCACGCCATGTATATCTTAAACCGGTGTTTAGACGGCGTTGGAGCTTCTCTCCACGATGCACTGATGACCTTCCAGCGGGCTGGGTAATCCGAATTGTCCTAACATTCTGGGTTTAGATTAATTATCTTCATCGTCCTCGTGCGTCTCGTTTCGTGTCACTTCTGTTTGTTTTGATACAAGCTTTTACACAACCATGAGTGATGTTATCCAGTGAAGTAGGTCCAAAGAAAGTATCCATCTCCCGAGGTGACGTGTTTCTGTTTTTTTTGTCGTATTCTTATCGTGATGCGTAAAAATAGCGAACTTATAAGCGGTCGGCTTTGCCGTGACGATAACGAAGGCACAGTGGCCGATTCGTCGACACCACAAGGCCCCGGAAGTCTGAAATCGTCTCCAATGGCGTCTTCGTGGCCGATCTGTCATGCTTACGCGCAAAGTTCGTTCCATAATTCGCCATCTGTCATGTTTTATGGGGTGTCGTCTTGCCCGCACTCCCCACCGCCTCCTGCCTCGATGGATGATGATGATGATGCTCCCGGTTTTCGTCCCCGACGTCGGTCGTCGTCCAGCATCAGCTGTAACTGCGGCGTGACTTCTCCGATGACAAGAAAATTGCGTGAACGGCCAACGGAGCGAGAGAGGGACGCTAAGGCCCCAAGATGATGGGTGGCCCATTTTTCAGTGGAAAATTACAAAAGAAAAGCCCACCCATTCCCCCTACATGACAGACGAGCTCGTCCGTCGTGGCTTGCACTTTCTCTGGTAATGTTTGGAGGGAAGTTTTTAATGAGCCATTTTTCACCACCACTAGTAGCAACGTAATCGTAAGGAGGTGTGTAAGAATTGTCGGAGTTTCTCCATTTTTCTAATGGATATTTGAAGGTTTTATCCAAAATCATCTCTTTCTGTTGGGAGTGTTCCAACCCAAACTAACTATCTGGGACGCTGTGTACATAGAATAAATGTAATCGTTCCGCACCAATGTCCAGCTTTACATAATCTAGTTAAGAGTAGTACTACTGGATCTCCCAGTACTTCCCACACTCCGACGTTTTCAATTTAAGCGTCGGATTTAGCTCCAAATTGCGTCCAATTCATTTGCGCCAAATTGCTTTAAAGGCGGAACCGTCATGTAATGTTCTAGGCCTTCGGTCTGGCAGCGGACCCTTAAATGCTCCGTGCATAAATTTTGTCGGCGCCTCGCCTACTGTGCTGTCTGTAAGGGATGTAGAGATCGGGCATTTTTATGATATCTTGAAAGTGTGGACAGTATCCAGCTAAGAATGAGACATGGATTCAATTTAAAAGCAAAATAACTAGACTGTGCAGGTGAAAGTAGGCTCAAGAGTTGATTCATTAGGTCTAAAACAGTTAGACTCTGATGTTTTAACTCCGCCTACGAAATTTTACAATACAAATTCATCCTATTTATCCAATTGAAGCGTTTTTGATTCTTCAAATATAAATTGGATTTTCATCTCGAAGGTTGTTTTTATTGTCAGCATGCATGATGTTAACAAAATGAAAAAAACTCGCTTCCAAATGAATCGAGGACGTATGTAAGAAGTTTCCTTGTTCTTGAGTAGCTCGTTCACTTCGTACAGAGTAATGCGCTTAGGAAAATACCACTTCACTGGCTCTACGACTACCAAGCACACTACCACCGCATCATCCTCCGGAGGCGATTGAAGGCTGGTGTTGGAAAATTAAACTAAATGAAATCACCCTCGAGCAGTTCTCAAAGTTCCTCTGCAGAAGCAGAGAGCATGGACGCATGACGAAAAGGCGAGCCAGTGCTCGCACTCGCCCACTAAAACGGCACAATTTCCTTGTAAATGTTTCGATTGTCGTCGGAGACGGCGTTGCCTGCTGGGGGATGGTATTGTAAGGAAATTTTACTCTCTATGCTTTTCTTTCTCGCTCTGACATACTCACTCCCTCCTTTCCATGTGTCATGAAGTTATCAAAATCCCCAACCCCGAAAAAGCGACTTCCATACTCCTCCGCACCGTTTTCCAACGAAAGCGAGTTTTCCATGGGAATTTCCACCGCCACAGTGAGGACGATGAAGTCAAAACCCAGTCGGTCGTGGTCGGGACGGGTGGCATGCTGCTTGAATTATTATTCAAATTTAATGAAGCCCTTTTACTTACATTCTCCACGTCGCGGCGTCGATCTCGCTGGCCCAACACACACACACACAACTCTCTAATGGGTGGCGAATGGTTGCTCCTCGGTGCCGTTCGTGCTTGGTGCGGTGTGAACATGCTGCTGTGCAAATGTAAATGTTTGTCCCAAGCCATCGGGCGCGGGTGGCCCCCGAGTTTTGGAAGCGATTGCGGGGAAATCGCAGGAAAACCCATTCAAATCGTCACCCGTTTGCGGAGCCGCAGCGGTAGCAGCTTGGCTTTGGCGCCCCGGGGGCGCGCCACGTAGTTTTGTTAACCTCACCGCCGGCAAGCGAAAACAAAAAAAAACGAAAGTCACCAAAGTTTCGGTAGAAAAGCGGGCGGTGCAATGGGCGCGTCTCTTCTGGCTTTCCATTCGAGATTAGATTCTGTGAAGGTTTCCGTTTTAGTTGTAATGAAACTAATGAATTGCTCTAGCGTTGCCTGGGGGCGCTCTTTTCGAAGCTTTCGGAGGCAGCGTTTTTTGTATGGGTATTGAGGTGGGTGTGCCGGAGAGAGAGAAGGAAGCCACTACATGCCGCTACATGCTGGGCACTTGTTTTAATGGTCCTGAGTAGCGTGCGAGCGTGCCGTCCTTGAATGTGTGGGAGAACAATTTTGATGAAAATTCGCTGATCCGAATAAGTCAATTTATGACACTCGATGCTGTGTTGGAGTAGGAAATGTGCTAGACCATGAATGATTGATTGCTTTAAACTTCCGATAGCGAGAGTGCACTGCTATAATTGTTCAATAATATTGTATTTATGCTTGGCCAATTTTAGAGTGATATGTAGTTACAAAAACATGATTTTACTGAAAAATTGGGAACTATTTTGAATTTTTTTTTATGTTTTATGATGAAAATTGATTCATTTTACAAACGAACCCGCTAAAACTAAAGTTATGCATTCCGAACTGATAGTAGTATTGTGGGGTAGAGAAGTACTTACGCACTTCCCCTCTGGCCCTTCGGTCGGGTCGGTCGAGTTTCTCAACCGCGCCGAAAAATAAAAAAAAACAAGCAAACCAATTCTATCAGTCACGTTCAATTGAATGCGTAATTAATGTCTCACTTAATTCACGTTTAATTGAATCGTAATTCCGTTTTACATTTTTGTGCGTTTTTTTTTGCATTACTTCACCGGGAACGGGTTGGTTGCGTTTTTAAAAAAAAGCGGCGACGCACGTTTTTCAATTCCCGATTACCGGCCCGAGCTTATGCGTTGATTTATTCAATTATCGTCTATCACCGCATGCGCGCGGGCGCTCCGCGGGAAAGTAGGTCGGTGCTGGATTTTATTTTCACTTTGGGTGCGAATTTATCGACATTTATCGATCGCCGACGGTGGTGACTTTGGTTTCCGCGTGCTCCGGTGAGCATGCGAAGCATCTCGGAAAGGATATGCGTGTGTGTGGGTTTTTTCGTGAGTCATCTGAGTCTTTGATCTTTGGGTTTTTGATTTTCCGACAAGCCGACTCGTTCCAAAGCTGATACAGGCGGCTAAAACCAGGGGCACTACGTCTTTCCAAATTTTCCGCGCGAGGACGACGACGCATTGCACCAGAGCATGCGGCCAAAACAGCCATAAATTTTCTTCACTTTCTCTATCTATTCCCCTTATCGTGATGCAGCAGCAGCAGAAAGATTTACTTACAACAGCTCCGCCCCACCCGTGAGCTAGATAAGAAGCGGGCGTCGATTTTTTCTCAGATATTCGTTCGTTCCCTGGTGCCGTCGCCAGCGAGGCCGAAAATCGGTTTTGACAGGCCGAGGTGTTTGGCTTCTACCCATCGCGGGCTTGAAATCGGAGCGGAATAGATTTTCCCAGTCGCGTGTACGTCCCTGGAGGTTTCAGGGAAAGCGAAAAGCCACCCTTTTGTGTAGCAGTTATTCGCGGACACGTTACCTTTCTGGCGCGTGGCGGAAGGCGAATTATTTATCGCTTATCGGTTGAGGTGCGTGCGTCGCAATGTGCTGTATGTTCACAGTAGGAGGCCTCAGAGGGGATTGTGTCACCCACTGGAAAAAAAGATGACTGTGTGTAGCTGGAGCGTGAAAATCGGCACGCGAAAAATCGATCATCGATTAGAGCGCTAAATGTGTTTTCTTGCGTTTACGGAGAAGCCGGTGGAGCCCACCTTTAGTTACATATCATTAAAAGCCAAAAAGCCTCCTTCCATTGCTGCAGCACACGAAGTGCGCCCGAGTAGAATGATTAATGATAGTTTCTCTTCTACGTCCACGTTGTGTGTATGTCAAGTTCATGGCATTTTTATCCAAAGAAAATTGCACACATAGCTTTAGGAAACAAAACCACATAAACCACCCAGTACCATTTACTGCTATCAATAATTCTTCGACGCTTCAGATGTATCGAACGTCCGATTAACTCTCGGCTGCTAAATTGATACGCAAGCATGGGCGGAAACATGGGCAAGGGAGAGCAAGAAAGTGCGGGCATGTACTAATAGCTTTTCGATGCTCTAATGCCGGCCACCTCAGATGCGTACGGGATGTAGCCACACCGAAACCGACAGCAGCAGCCCTGAAAAGCAGATGAATCTTTCTCATTATACTCCCAAGTCCGACGGGAGGCAACGCCTCAGCATCGTTATGATGGTAGGTGCGAGTCGGTGATACAGAGCCTGCCTGTATTGCTGGAGGGTGTTCGGTTAGCTGTAAACAAGTTATTTAATACCAAACATGTTTTGCTCCTCCTCGTTCTCCACTCCGACAGAGGCACCTCGTTCTCGACGCGGTTGCGCTTTTCTTGAGTTGGCAAGAAATTTTATACGTCTCTGCTCCACCACACCACGTACACACACACACGCCCGGCCCGGCAAACGAGGTTGCTTCGAGCGAAATGTGACTTTAAGCGAGAGAAAAGATTCCAACGTCGTCACTGGTGAACGGCTTCCGCTGTGTTGGATCTTCTCTAGAGCTACGATTCCAGCGCGCCTTAGAATGGGTTGCGGTAGCTCTGTGTGTATGCTGTAACCGACGCACAGCAGAACTCCAATATCTGTCTCCCACGTTCTGTTTGCTTTGCGAAACAACAACCCACATCAAAGTTGGATATTTCCCGTCGTGCAGGCTTGCCTAACTTGGCAGAAGTTCTAGACGCCTGTGTCCAGTTTACAGGCTTGTACAAGCTGTCATTTTGGAGCGGATCTTCCGAGCGCAAAGCCACAGATGGGACCACCGGTTCTCTTTGCTGAACGGCGCGCTTACTATCGATTACCCGTGCGACACAACATGGGATGGCCTGAATGGGTTCTTCTTATCAAATGATGATTGTGTACTTTTAAGGCAAAGTTGATCTTGCTGGTTTTTAAGACCCTTTCAGCAAGGGAATCGGCCGGCGGTTGTTTGTAAACGGTCGAGGCTTTGTTGATTGAAATGAGTAATTAAAATATTTATTTCACACCTGATGTGAATTACGAGAGACTGGAAAACTGGTAATTTTCGTTTGGGTTTTTAATCATTTAATTTTCCACGTAATCTTTTTGTCTACTTATCAGCCTTTCATATTATTTACGGTCTCTTGCAATTATCGTTCCAGCATGTACTGTGTCAATGTTTTATGGTTCGATATTTCCTTTTTTAAGGTGAAATGTTTGCTACTGCTCCCATTCGCAGGCATCCTTAGCGCAATTCTCATCCCGGCCCGTACGCGCCAGCGCTTGTAGCAACGCGGCCGCTTCGTTAAATTTAATCTACATTGTATCAACTCTGCAAACTCTGTTTGCGGAAGGACGAAACGCCCGACAGCTAAATATTGTTTCTCGCCGGCCTAGTATACCCGGGACCGGAAGCACGGACTCGCAGTTTTATTACGGAGAGGTCATATTTCAAGTAATTTGTGCCACGAAATATTATTGCGGCTTCTTCACCGCCGCCAGCAGCAGCAGGGACATTATTTCCGCCGTGAATAATGCAAACGATGGAAATAAAGTGCGCCAGGCACGGCCAATCGTGGGTAAGTGGGAAGCCCTACCGTGTGTGTGTACTGCTCCGGTGCTGTCGTGGTTTTGTGCAAAACCCGGGAAACCCTGGAACCACATAAAAATGGACGGTACCGATACACCGACTCCGTATGGAGCGGGAACCACGGCCAGGATATCGGGGCCTTGTGGTTCTCGTTGGGTATTTTCACGACTCTCACTGCTTTTTGCTGTGGTTTATCAGCGTGGAAACCATTACTCAACCTGCGCGTGTGTGTATATGTCTATCGATCGTCTATCGATGCTCCAAACCCCCTGAACGTGTTCCTCTACGTCCAGTACTTCAAGTTGGCGAGTCCCGTGGTATTGCATTTCCATCGGGGGTGGTGGGAGCGCTAATGGACCGTTCCTTGGGTTCGATTAATTTATTTATTCGCGCAAACCGAGGGCGATTTCAGCTTGGCTTGGCCACCCCAGTCGGTGAAACAAATGGACTATACTGAGCGTGAAACACATCCCGTGGTTGGAGGGATGCGCCCAAGGGAACTCACCCAAGAAGCAAATGGAATGTGCCCTGGTGGGGCACCCCTCCGTATTTGGGAAAAGGTTTGCCCCGCTCGTTTTCCTGCAAAAGCAGCATTACAAGATGCTCTTTCGTGGACCGTATAAATTGTGCTCTTTTTTGTGTTGCTTCCTTGCCGTCAAGCGTTGCTTATGGGACATCACCGTGGGCCAATTACTCACCGGCACCTCGCGCTATCAGAACCAGCATCCACCCGTCAGGAGGTGGTAAGTGGTATTTTAATAATTTATTATTTGCTTCTTCTTGCCGCTTCTAACTTCTGCGTCTGTCGCATCGGGTCCTGCGCATTCATTCGATAAAGAGAAGACACAGGGAGGAAGCAACATTTACTTCTTTTCTAGATTCAGAT
>JXXA01005895.1:0-10666 GCA_000956255.1 Anopheles punctulatus | reverse complement strand
AAAGAAAAATAATGAAAAAATAAAGATGGAAAATAAATTGTACGGATGAAGAAAACGTTTTTTTACCAATTCTGCAAGGATGAACTTCTTCTCTTATATTAATAATGTGTAAGGCAAATAATACGGGATGCGTGAAATATTTATTTTTCATCAAAATGTTACCTGATAATTTCAATATAATGTATTCAAAACAATTATAATGAATTATGAGTTTTCTTTAAAAAAAAAAGAAAATTAAAATCTTTAATAATATTCGAATTACAGTACTTTTCCTGATAAACCTAACAACAAACTTCAAGTGGTAATTAGCAGCGGAAGGTAGTTGGGCATGTAAATTTAATCTAAGCCTATTTAATGATCACCGTGATGACAATATTTGCTTTCGTTTCCGCGTGAGTGCGCCTGAAGCAAACGGGGTTTCGCTCGCCACTTGCGCAAGTGACACACAAAATGTGAGTATGGGGTGAGTATGGGGAAGCAAAATGAGACAAAAATCTGTACGTTCGTTTAAGGGAGCACCCAGACTAGGAACCTGCGACGGCCGGTAGCCGTCACGCCACGGGTCGAATAAATTTAATAAAAAAGCGGAGTAGGGGAACGGTGTACGGCTTCTTGCCGCTTGGAAGCAGCGAAAGAATGTAAGGCTTTGGGGTGGAACCGGTGTAGCGACACGGTTGCTTTTCTGCCCGTGCCCGTGGAAAATAAAAGTCGAAATCGTTCGACACCGGGTCGGTCGCCGGGGAAAAAAGCCCTTCCCGGAAGGTTTGTGTGCTTTAAATTTGATTCGTATCGGTCATGAATGCATCCGAGTGATACCAACAGCTCGCGCACCCTGGAATCAAAAAAAAAAAACCCCTGCCCTTTTGTGCGCTTTCCACGTTGTTACGCGGCGCACCAGGAACACCGGGAAGCAGGAATGCTGCAAGGGTCGGGACCTTCCTCCGCAGGACGGATTGTGCAAGTGGCAAGTGGCGAATGTCTTGTCCAGGGCTTCCGCCAGCGCGCAATTGTCACCGACGCAAGGGATGAACACGTGTTCCGGCGACAATGCTGTAACGCAGCGCGCACCGAGCGGCACAGCGAGCTGGCAATAAATTTCCCATTAAACACCCCGCCACCGCTGGGAAAGGACACCCGCGGAACGCTTTGATTCGTGCCAGCGAACTGACTTTTACGTTCATTTCTGCCCACCGCTTTACGGCAGGCGGAAAGCAGCATTGCGGACGCGTGTCGGCGCTTATCGGGCGTCCGTCGGGACACTTGAGGCACCGCCGTGTCCTCCGGGGACTGTTTGATGTAGCAATAAGCGGCCGACACGGTTTGATTGTCATCAGATTAGGTGCGGTACCTGTTACTTGGCACACGCTGTTGTTTTTAATAATGTCACAAATCCAGCTCCACCACCAGCGACGGGACTGGCGGGAGAGGGCGGTGGGAAAAAAAACCTCGGAACGATAGTCATTGAGTGAGCATCACTGTTTACTAAAGCACTTGAATCTGTATTTTATGCAATAAATGGGGGCTGCACAGAAGGAGCTGTGTTTATCAAAAAAATGTATTTTTTCTATTAGTGAGAAAAAGTCATGAGAACAAACACAAAAACTGGTGTATTGAGCTGGAAAATTCACAAACTGAAGGCACATTGAATTACAACCCGAATTTTACTATAAACATAATTGTTTTAAATTGTTTAACATCTCATAATAAAAAATATAATCCTCTTACATCATGCAAAATAGTCAAACGGAGGACTTGGGTGACCCCTCCAAAGGGAACGTAAATGGCTAATGAAAATACAGGATTCGCTGCACTAAATGCGAACTAATCGGTACGGATTTCAATGTTAATCGCCAGGCGATCAAATCGATTCCGGACGCTTTCATACGGTCTTTTCCAAACAACCGACACCTGATCCATTATCGTTACCATACGGTTCAGCACAACCTCATAATAGCCATGTATTATTAGCGCAAAATGAGGCGAACGTCTAGCGTCATTTTATTCCCTTTTTTCCACTGCTGTTGAAGGGTGCGCGGTGCCCGTTTCATCTAACCCTCCCGGAAACCTCCTTCCAGCTGGCGATCGTTGCCGATTTACGGCCTATTACGGCCAAATTAGTCGTATCATCATTATTGGATTTGCTACATTCGGTTGACAAAATATTTTAATAACGCACATTCCAACCTCACCGCACCCGCACCCCGGCCCCGGGAAACCAAACGGCGAATCGTAGGAATCCCTACCGAAGGCTCGGTCTCGGGCACCCTCTCAGTCTTTTATGCCCGCCGCTTTGTCCTTTGTCCCCTAGTCACTCGCTAACGGAGCGCGTTGGGAAATGGCAAGCGCGGGAACACAAGGGATACGTACTTTTCTCCAGCGCTGGAAGAATGTCGGTCGCGCAGGACGTCTCGGGCAGGGGGGACAAAGCGTTTCGGGAAAGCTACCCTCGGGTTCATCCCGAACGGACAGGGACAGGGCAAACAATCACGATAAACATATTGCCGCTCGAGAGCAAGGTTGGCGGGTTTCGCCGGAAGCAATTGTGGTCTTATGCACCAGGCAATTTATATTGACATTATTAGTTTCAAGAGGTCGAGAGGTCCGCCAACCGTCGAGAAGAGATTAAGCGGAGACATTAGGAATCAATAGGAGCGGTGCATCTACGTGCAAAAGTGTTGGTTTTTGTGTTTACTATTACTTACATGCAAACGATTCATCGTTTAAATAGTTAAGGGAACTAACGCACAACATTGTACACATTCGTTTTATTTCGTCCATAGAAGAAATTTTGAAAATTATAATTATAATCCTGTTAAAATGTAGATATTTATACTTGCAACTCAGCAGCAATTTCGTAGCTACGACTTAGATTAAATAGTGCCATCCCTTGGCAACTAATGTAGCTAGATGCTAGGCTGCTTTCCCATCTTTGGTTAGATTTTTAAACACATTTTATGTTAATTTTTTTCACATCAGATTTTTTGAAACATAGTATGGAAGTATTATTATTTAAATTTATTTAAAAATGCTACTTGTAATCCTATACGTGTTTTATTAAAATTTGAATAACATCTACTAATTGCCGACTGCTTTATGCGGGGCTTTTGAAAACGATCCTTATAGGTGAAGAATATTTTACGAAACTCTTCTTTCCATTCGATAATTCATCATAAAGGGATCATGGTAACGCGCGAGGATTGCTTTTCGGTTGTTAAATGTGTCCCTGGCTACTTTGCCCATCGCCTCCTCCATCATCATCCGTGCGAAATTATCTATAAAATTTTAATTAAACTTTCGATATTAATTATGGCAAAATAACAACAGCAATGCCATTACGTCAGCGAACCGGCGCTAGCCGAAGAATCAACCGGTGAAACAATGGCCAAACGGCGGTTCGTCTCAGTGACTGCCGGGTCTGGCCTGGGGGTGATTATTACCCATCCCCGGAGGCCCTTCGGTCCTAGCCCTCCGCAACACCGCTGGTGATTTCGCGCTTCAGATTATCACCCGTAACAATAATAATCACCGAGCAGCGCTAGCGCGCTTGGGAAGCAAATTTTAATTAATGCGTTAATTCATTACCATTTCCGCGCCTGCCAAGATTCCTCCCCGCCCTAGTAATGCTCGTGCGGATACCGAAATCCCCGAAACCGTAATGTCACCATCAATGGATAATTTATAACTTTCTCCATGCCGCCAACGTTGACGTGCTTTTTCGGGGCCCATTTTCCGGTTCGCCTTCGATGTGCCACCACCGCGAGGCTAATGGGATGGAGTCCCGTCTCCTTCGTTTGGGACATAATAATAAGCTGGCACCGGGGCGAGCGGTACGGGCAAGGATCGTACGGACGAGCGTTTTATTATATCATAATAAGCGCGAACGATAATAATGAGCCCAGTTCCACTGCGGTGATGATGATGCGCAACGATAATGGGCCGACTTCGCTGGTGGAACCTCGGAGCCACCGGTGGAAAATGGCGCTCGGCGTGTTTCGTTTTCCACTCGTGACTTTCGCACAGCCCGTGAGTTTCGTCGTTATTATCCCTGGCGTCCTGATGAAGTGTTTCGGCATGTAATAGTGCGTTCGAATTGAACGGTTGCATGATTTTATAATTAAATATTTTACTACCTTATTGCAAACAATTAATCAGTAATATTTTATGATTAAATTCTAAACAAATACTGCGACACTAGCGCCACCTTACGGAAATATTACTTCCACCAGCACCAGATCGCTTCAAATTGCTCTGACAACCGCTTATTCTGTTCTAGTCGTATTAGATATCATAACATTCAAGTCAAATAAACCTACAAAACCGTCAGAAAGTGCAACACATCAATGCCAACATATCTCAACCAATACTGAGGAATGAAGAGCCCCGCTCGTTCGAAAATTCCCATTTGTTCTAATAAAAACCAACAACGGTTCGGTGGCACATCTAATTGCAATATCGAATCTGTTGCGTCACAATAATTGCATTGAAATAAATTGTGTGCAAATTAAATTCAACCACCAATTACGGCCAACGGTTGCACCACCCAGTCCGGGGTCAAATCCGAGAGGCCCTCACTTGAAACCACTTCAAACAATTGTTTTCCTCCTGATGAACAAGTCGGATCCGGATGCAATAATAATAATTTTTCCTCTCCACATCCACATCCGGTCGGTTCCGGTCGGTTCCAGGCCGCCCCAGTCACTAACACGCCACAATAAAAACCGGCTCCATCGGCTCATTTGTACCACCATCCCCACTTCGCTCCCTTGCCCGAGGCCGCACAGAGAGCTCAGTTAAAATATCAAAGAGAAAAATTAACAAATGAATCAAAAGGAAGCGCTTTCTCATTTTCCACCGCTTGCTGTGGTAATAATTGCAATAAAAGTCGAAGGCAACCTACACCAGCGCTAGCGGAGGGGCAGCGACTGGGAGAAGAAAAACTTTAGCACCGAAGGATGAGGAAATCCGCTCCCAGCATCATCATCATCGTCATCATCGTCAGCAGCAGCAGTTGGATCCCCCGCAAAAGGGCGCCTCTTGGCAGCCATTTATAGTTGATGCTTGTATTGGTTCGTGTGGCTCTGTGAGCAGCCACCTATGCCCTCCGACCTATTCAGCTGCCAACCGAATCCGTTTGGTCGTGCGCTCTTTTTATTATCTCCCATCGAGCTGGAATCCCATTTCCCATGGACGGAATATCAAAACGCAAATATCCATCTCGATGGGCACACGCCTTAATGAATGGGAATGCGGAAAATGGCTGAACGGATGAGGATGCCGTTTCAAAACGATCGCACGGCAAAAATGGAAATGGCCATGGTTTGACTGACACGGAAGCGAGCGGGCGGTTGGGAATGTGCGAATAATATTGTTTATACAATCCAATCCACCGTCCGACAGAATGGACGAAAAAAAAAAACTTCACCATTTAGCGAATCGTGCAGGACCGGGAAGGTGGAACGCGTTGGAATGGTGGTCGAAAAATTGCAATTTTATTATTAAATTCGTTGCCACTGGCGATATCACCGTAATCCAATTACTGTGCTGCCCATTGGGGTGGGCTAGAGACCAAAGTACGATGAATTAAAACGAACGGTCGATTGTTTTCGCGTAATGGTTTCTGTTGGGTTAGTGGAAATGATTTTTAGTACGATTGCTCCGTTGTCAAACAATTGACGGAAAATGTTATATTTATTATATTTTTGAGCGTTTATTTAAACAGAGACACGAACCGTACTTGAAGAAAGACGATAATGAACGGTACAGTTTTAGGTAAATGTTAGAAGTTTTGGATGGACTAATAATATTCTTTCGATTCAATTGTATTGCAATTGTATTTTCCTTGAAAAAAACAGCAAGTAGAGACGGCACGTTATTTGCTACAATTTCGCCATAATTAATTTCTTGCAAACGACCGCAGAATTAGTTATGGTTAGAAAATCCATTTAAATTAAAACATAAACAGTAATCTTGACGTGTTGCACGCCAACTGGACAAAATTTCGAACTTTGCTTGATATCGTTCGCATTCCAGCTGCGTTTGCGTTGCTCAGTTCAAAATACCTCCGTGCCGGTACTGGTTCTTGTTGCAATTTTACTAAAATAGCTCAACAATTCAATGCGTATCGTGCGTGGAATGGATAGAGTTAAAACCGACGTACTGCCGTCCTCTGGTATGGAAGCAGACCCGGAAAGCATCGGAAAATGCGGAAGCCAATTCTTTACCGCTCATTTATTTTTGTTTTGCTCGCTTCGTTCAACCGCCGGCGAGCGAAACGTCCGAAGCAGCTGAAGGATTACGTCGTATACGGCAAACCGACCCCGGTACGGAGATAGACACATTTTGCTTCTAACGAATGCTGCACATAATGAATTCATTAAAAAGTACAACTTAGCAGCTCATTTGCAGCTCTTCGGAAGGGTTTGATCCGGCGCTAGATGGTGCCGAGTCGCTTGCCAACAGCCAGAGTGGACATTGGTCAGCTCTCGTTGCTGGAGAGATATGCTGAGCTAAAGAGGATTATTAGATTTTATCAGAGGCCCCGGTCCGGTCGTGGTTAAGCAGTGAGCTAATCTCGTTAGCTAGATTGGTGGGAGGTTTCCTAGGCAATTGGAAGAGGATATAAAGGAAGATAAGACTGTTTGATAAGCTCATGATATGGTGCCAGAATGAATGTAGGAATAATTAAATCGCAACATCAGTCTAGTGATGCTGCTAGCTTCAATAAAGCGAGGCTGTAATAAAATTTGAATTACACTTTCCTACAAAAAATGCAATTCACTTTATATTCACACACAAATAAACAAATAGTAGAGGAAGCCGTCATGAAAATATTAATAAAACGCTACAGTTCCTGCGAAATCCCCACCACGCCACACAGCAAAATAAACAATGTTCCAAGCATTTTAAGCCACGACAAAATGCTTCCGATGCATGCAAAAAGTGCACGATAAACACGAAACACCCATACACACACACACGAGCGCAGTGGGCAACAAGCCGGCGGACCACTTGTAAAATGATGGTTGTAGCTTTTCCTCACAGCCACCCGTGGCGGCTCACCACACCTTTCCCAGGCAGGGGGCAGCAAACAACACAACCAACCGCACAACCCAATAAAAACGTGGGCGGAGCTAACGAGCACAAACGCGCGGAGAAAAGCGTTCATGGAAAAACACCCCTCGCCTACCGCGATGGATGGGAAGGAAGAGCGAAGAATGGATTTGCTGTGAGTAGCAACAGCAGCATCATCATCATTAGACCCGGCTCGTCAGCAGGTTGAGCATGGCTTGCTGCGCGTTTTATAAACATGGTTTCTTCGATAAACATTTCATGAAGAGGTTTCTGCTTACGTAGCGAGTTTTTGCTGCGGTGATAAATGATGAAAATGTGTAGATTGAACGGTTAATTTTATGGGATTTTTTTTTACAATTTTGCAGAAAAATTGCACAAGCGCAGTCCGTCAGTGAAATATTCTACTGAACGCAGGGTCCTTCATAAAGACGCAGTCCATGATAATTTTACTCTAAAACCTGCTACCTGACTAAATGCAAATATTTTTCAAACGTACCATGCGCCTCCACGAGGTATGGAAGGACACATTTTCAAACGTTCATCACGTCCTGCGATGTATTATAAGGCTAATATACATCAAATTTGCTCTGAACCAGCTACGAAACCGCTTTCTTTACATCGCTTTTGTACCTTTAGTTTGAGATCTGATTTTTTCAACAAGTGCCATCATTTTTAATTTTATTATTTTTTACACGTGGCTTTCTAATAGTCTTATAATAATTCCAATTTCTAGAGAAAGTTTTCTGCAATATTTATTGATAGATTGTTTTAAGGAGAGTAATGTTCAATTGTTTTGTTTATTTGAAAAATTATTGATAACACCTTGAATATTGAATCTGTAAGGGGGTTGTAAACTGTAAGTAAACCAAAGCACCTGTTCAAGCAATAAAAAGCTACTTTGCCTACATAACATGCCAATCGGTTTCATGGTAGGTGTTTACTCGTGGTACGAAACATTCTGATTTGACTTTGCCCAAACCTGAAATGCACTTCATTCGATGTGTTAAGTCTTAATTAACTCAATGCAATTGCATCGAAATTGAAAGGCGTACAGCACGCGAAGAATCTATCGATCCCCGCACTAGACATTGAGCGTCGAGGTGGAGAAGGAAACGGACACTTCTGTCTAAATTTTAACACACGCACACACTTGCACGTACGTGAATTTAGCTCCGATAAAGCGATAAAGACTGCGGCTGAAAGCTTCCTCAATCGAAACGCACGAAAGCTCCAAACCGGTTACCGGCCAATTAAACCGTCGGCCTCATCACTCCATGGCGTATCGGAATGTCACCATTTCGGTGGAATGTTGCTCCATTTGGAAAATTGTTAGCCTGCTCACCACCCCAAACCGGAGGCTCCCGCTCCAATCCTCAACCAAGTGTCGAAGAGGCGCAATCATGTGCAATTAACGTTCGTTCCGTTCATTTCCAGTCCATTTGCTTCCGGGCCGGTGGGAGTGAGGCCATCCTTGGCTTAGTTCGCTCCAGCCGGTCTTTGCATCTGTTATTTGCACTTCATTCTCACCCAATTCCCGCACCCGCTTCCCGGCGGTCAAACGCATTCACCCGCCGTCTGGTAACTCAATTAAAGCACCGAAGACATCGCGTGGCTCATTTACAGCGATGGCGCACGGAGAACGATTCCCAGAACAGGAGCCGGTCAAGAAGTTCAGGGTTGTTAAATGTTCACTTTCACCAAGCGATTTGCTTCACTTTTAAAAGCAAACGTTTGGCAACCGGAAACGGCTATTTCCCGTCGGCTATTTTGCACGGCCATGTCCTCCTGAAATGGATAATACATTGTAAACGATGTTTACGTCCCACTAAGCTCGCCTCCAAACCGCCGGTAAACTGGCCTATGTCGAGAGCATTCCGGCTTCGATACTCCACCAGCACCGCACGAAACGACAGCGATATCGTAAAAAAAAAACACCCGAAAAAAGTGAAACGCACCGAAAAGTATTTCAATTAGAATTCCTCCGCCATCGAAGGTATGACGGGTTTTGCGTGGAGATTTTGATGCGCTGGAACGGATATTGGGGAGCATTTTCCGGATCCACTCTTCTAAGGGATCCGATCTGATGATTGAAGCATCATCAATACACAGAGCGAAGTGTATTGAATGATTATGTTGGGTGACTTTACATCTAATTTCCTGATCAATACATTATTTTGATATACCATTTGACATTTAAAAAACAGCGACATCTGTCGGGAACATGCAACTCTCTAGGTGACGAGTATTTATTCAATCACTGTATGCATTGAGGTAATTAAGCATCAGTTTTAGATGTATAAAAATGATATTGTTAACACTATCGCTTATTTCTGTGATACTGCTGATCCATCTATCCTGTGGATACTCATATTTGACGCTAAAAGTACTTATAGCTCTATCTGCTTTTAGATAAATTTTACTGCAAAACAAAATCACTGTACTGCTTGTAAATAGTACAAACGCACATTACAGTCCCTAATATTTCAAAATAAGATAATCAGTAATCGCATCATAGTGAGCTGGACCGGTACCATATGATAATACCAACTTACGATTCAGATCCTGCTCACGTCGTCTCAGTTAATTTCAAAGCTCACCCTGCAACAGTTCCTCAAGCCTTCTTTGCCACCTAATTTACAAACCGGTGCAGAATTAGACGGCAGAAACATACCACGCTACACCCACACCCACACACACATAAAAAAAAAGATCTAACCCATTCCAAGTGCATCTTCACTTTGCGAGTGGATCGCCGTGCGTCCTTGAAGGTTCCGTTCGGTTCATTTAACTCATGGCTTCCTAATGGATCCATTCCCTCTCTCCCTCTCTCTCTCCATCTCTCCCTCCTTCTCACCGGTTTCGGCTTTGCCCCCCGATGATGGCTACGAAAATTCCGTTCCTGCACATAGCGTAGGTCCCCGATTCCGCCGTACACTTTTTTGTTTCGGTTTGCCCACACAGAGGAAATAGACAAGCCTTCGCCTCGCGTAGCCTTCGTTCGCATTCTGCCCCGACGAAGCAATCCTGCTGTCAATTAAATTTCCGTTAAGAAAATGAGCCCGAAAATTCACAGCAACTTAATCAGTCCGTCCGTTCGTCCTTGCCCGTCGGTGTTGAATCGACCTGCCCTTGTGCCTTGTGTCCCCACCGAAGAGCCAAACGCACCAGCAGCGAATGGGTGGCTGTGGTATAGCTTCATTTTCTTGCCGAGCCGAGAAAGTGAGAAGAAAACCTTTGGAGAAGCGAGGTACTGCGGGAAGAAAAGAGCACACAGGACATGGTAGTGAGGGAGAAAAAAAACACACACACACACCATTTCCCGGAAATAACGCAACCCCCTACCGCTGGACGGAAGAAAAATGGCCGATTGTGATTTCTCCCCTCCCGATACGGGTGGGCGAGAGTTTTGTCCCGACGGCGGGCAAGAAAAGGACGCATGCGCTTGGCATGCCGGCGCGGGCTGCGAAAAACTTCACCTTTTTCTCCTAGGCACCCGTGCATCGAGTTTTCTCGCTCTCGGCCATTGGGAAACGCGCCCAATCGGGCAGCGCTCACTCGCTGCCATTTGTTAGGCTCGGTTAGGCCATGAAGGGGG
>JXXA01005892.1:0-12031 GCA_000956255.1 Anopheles punctulatus | reverse complement strand
TTGGCTTCTTGGGCGTTCATAATGCCTGCCCAACTTTACCACGGTCAGCTAGTAAACCGCCATAGGCGCCGCTGGCGTATCTCAAGAAACTTCCCAACAAACAAGACCCCATAACCATCGTTTCAATAAAACGTCACGTCAACACACGCCAGGCACGCTGTATTGGGTGTGCCGTAACTTTTAGCACAAATATGTGTCTCGAAGTTTCGAAGATTCAATTTTCCTGCCCACCACACGCGCCACGGTGCCTTAAGCTTGATGGTGATTTTCGTCTGGCACAATACCACGCGTCGTGGCTAGTTGATAAGGGCGAAAGTTCTAACAAGCAGGAAAGTTTCGTGGACGCAGGCAGCCAAACCAGAAGCGGCAGCCGAACGTGACTATCTATCCGGTCCTGGCCGGCTGACGTGATGAAAAATGCAACAAAATCGAAAGTCAAACACGAACCGTAGCGGAAAGGTCATAAAAATCTGTGCGCTGGACAGACTGGTGGGCATCCATCTGTGCTGCTGACGCCGAGCATGAAGAATTTTCGTACACAAAATTTACCCCATCGGATGCTTCTCTTTGAAAGTGTGCAGCGTTTTGCTTTCGGTTTCGTTTCAACTATTAATCAAAGATTGTTTATGATGTAGTAGGTGGTTGTGTTACATGAAGTCAAGCTTCGCTAGCGAAACCAGCGGTAGAACAATTTGCTGAACTAGACTTTGTGCTATGGATTAATGGTAATCAAATTCTGTTTTCATAAATTCTAAAACACTTCTAACGAGCGGCAGATCAAAGCGTTGCGAACCTGCTTCTAACGCCCCATCGAAAAACTTCATCCACAGCAGCAGCAACAGCAGCCACCAACGCAACGCTTCGTTCCTTTCCGCAAACATGGTCACATCACTATCGAAATTAACATTTTTTGCATTCACTCCAAGCCAACAGGAAAAGCTTTCTCACCGAAGATTGATGGTTTTGAGCCTTGAGGGGTAGCTAATTTACGCGCTCGGTTCACCTAAGCTGACGCCATTTGGCTCGCTGACACCAGAAGAAGCATGTGCACTCTGGGTGCTGGGGCGAAGGGGCTCCGATGGGTTGCTGCCAACATTTATCACACCATCAGAACGTCCGTTTTTGGAAACTTTCGTTCCGAGCATGTCCGGGGCGGCTGTTTAATATGCAAATCAAATCGACTAGAATGGGCGCATATTGTGTACGATCACTAACGATCACAATAAAGCGATTAGAGCAAAGCGGTCGGTTGGTTGATCTTTGCAGAGCTGAGACGATACCGAGTAGGAAGTGATACGATAGTGGATGGCATCGAACATACCAGAACCAGAACGAGCCAACAGGTGCTGTCTTCGGTCCAGACATTCAAGGGTCTCTCAGTACAAAAGAGAAATTGTTCGCAAAACAGCTCCACCACCGAAACGTGGCAAATTTTATGATTTGTTGTGGTCCCAATCGGTCTGTGGCGGTTTTTATTGATGACCCGCCACCAACCGCCAACATAGAATGATCTCAATTCACCACCGATGGAATTCACCACCGTGACTCAGCCGCGGGTATCACGCGGTACCCGAACCGGACGGGTAGGTCTCTATTTGGAGCGACCGGTTATAGGCGTTGGACGTCGCGGGTGGGTAAAAACCGCTCCCATCGCACCTCGCTAAAGAGGGGGCTCGCTCGGATGACAAATGTGGCAAAGTTTCGGTAAAATTTATGAATTCCCGCACGTATAAACCCACCGGTGTTGAAATGTTGTAATTGTTAAACGGACCTTACAGCGTTGGCGGGATGGGAGGTGTTAGCGCAAACTGCAAATACAAATAACCTAGCCTAAAATATTTGTTCAAATAACCTCCCATAAAATGGAAAAACCATTTTTGGTTTGCTTACAAAAATTTGGTGCCTGCGTGACTGGTTAGGCTGGTGATGTATTTTTTCCCAGCTTCAATATCGATTAGAATTGTAGCTTGGCAAGCATGCCAATTAGCAAGTCATGGAGCAAATGTGAGCAACGGACGAAACAACCAACCTATCAACAAGAATCGCCAATCGATGGCTGTCCATTTTGGGACGGCTTTATTGCTTCCCAGCTGCTGGCTGGCGGTTGAAGTCATAACATGGCGTAATTACTTTCCTGCATCGTCTGACATTTCCCGCTGGGGAACGTTAACTTTATTATCTAATCTTTCGCAACGAAAGAAAATACTTTGCAAACTCTTTCCGACGTTCTTTTGTGAGAAAGGTCTCTTGGTGTTTGATTCCACGGATCAAACAGAACCAGAAAACGCTGTAGTAGTAACATTTCACGATATCAAACTTCTTTGCTGTGGTTCGTTTAAAAGTGCCTGGTTCGTTAATTAATCAGTTATTTCATGTTTATGGCACGGGCATATTTTCGTAAAATCAATCATCTGTTTATAGCTTTCTCTGTTCGTTTGGCCTCCTTTGAGCCGCCATTTTGGGGGTCTTCATAGACTCGTGCTTCTAATGAATCGAATCACAGCTGGCCAAGGCACTAGTATACACCTGAAACAAAAGGTCGCTTCTCGAACGATCTTTATCCAAATGGGTTTCGCTTAGCAAAGCAGTCCAACGTGCGTGTTTCTGTTGCTGACCGCAAGCAGAGCACGCTGCCATCAGCTGATACCAGTGCTGGAGTCGAACCGAACCGAGCACAAACCACACGCCACCTACGCTCTGCACACCTCGAGGTACCCGTAAAGAGATGCTTCAGAAATTAGCCTCTTGAGCGTGATACATACACACGAAGAAAGAAGCTAATAGCAGAGTGAAGAGTGCTACGAAGAACTTTTTATTGGTGGACCTTCAAGCACGAGCTACATGACGTGTTGTTTCCAAGAGCGTTTTCAATGATATTAGAAGCGATAAAATGCTGATCTAAATTCGACTGCTTTAAAATGACAAACCTCGTTCGGGATCGCCATAAAACACGAATATTTAAATACGTTCTAATGCCATCTATCTCGTCCTGTCAGATTACTGTGCACACTGTGGTTGTCATTATCCGCTACACCCGCACCGTTTTCGGCTCCTACAATTCGTTCACCAAAGATCACGAAGCGTCAGCCAGTCTGCGTCAAGCGTTATGACCACGAAGCGTCGCTGGGAGCTCTGTTTCTTTCGACATTTTTTTTCCAAACAATCCAACATGTCTTTCTTGTTGGGTTCCATGGAAAAAAGAGAGCTTGTTGCGAAGTGCCTGTTGGTCTAAGGAGGCAAAAAAAAAAGGTTATATCGCGCCTTCTTCATACCAGCTCCGGCAAACTCCTTCCGAGTCCCCGCGATCAGCTGTCAGATCGGCGAGCATTGACACTTTCTTTCACGCCAACGCGCACGGGTGTGGAGTTTGCCGTTTGCATATATTTTTTTTACAAAAAAAAAAAACATTGATGCTGGCTCCCTGCTAGGAGAATTGTCAAGTCATAACCGAAAGTTATACCACTGAGTCGAGTTTTCTGTGTCTAAAACGGCACAGAGCACGGTTTGGTTCAATTTGTCTTCCTTTGCTTCACGACCCAGATGACAGTCGAGTTGATGATTCACTCTCGAAACGAGTTCGCGGACGGGTGTGGCTCAAGATGATCGTCGATTCCCGCGTTGTTCATCTGGAGCACGCCGTCGTCAAGGGGCACGACAATTGGAGACACAAACTGCTCCGTGAACCGATGATGGACGACGACATGCCGTCTGCCAAAAATGGGAGTTTAACGATCACACCGTGCTAGCTGGTTGGATTCAGTCAGGAAAGGCGGGACGGGAAAGGAGGGAAACAAGTTAAGCGGTACTCGATCGTGGACGCTGGCACCAGACTGTCTCGAGTTGGTTAAGATATTCCGTCCAGACTACGGAGCAACTGGGATGGATTGATTTGGAAAGAGCATGAGACATCACATTGCACCAGTGAGACTTGAAAACGTTTCGAGATCACGCTGCGATTAAACACGAGTGACGTGTATCGGGCGAAAAGAAAGCTTAAAACATTTGGCACGAAATATCTTGATGCTTTTGTCGTCATGAGTATGGACAACGCTCATTGATTAAGTT
Source organism: Anopheles punctulatus (assembly GCA_000956255.1). Lineage (NCBI taxonomy): Eukaryota > Metazoa > Arthropoda > Insecta > Diptera > Culicidae > Anopheles > Anopheles punctulatus. The sequence goes on along the minus strand of JXXA01005892.1, from coordinate 7,966 downwards.
TTGTGCACAAATTACTGCTGAAATTTACCATTCTGGTCTTGTGCTGACAGGTAATGAGTACAGGAAACATTTTATTATTCATCTGTTGGACCATCCGACGAAACAACCATCGATGTATCTAATTCCGGCATTAATTCATCAACGTCACACTTAGAAGACCACCTTACCAAGTATACCACATGCGTGCCCTTCCACGGGAAGAAAGGAGATTGGGGATAAACATGTTATACGCGGAAGAATTACTGTACCGGTCTTGTTCCGAACGATATGGCAGACACATCCATTACACACTAGTAGATGCGAAGAAAAATTAGCTAACGGCCAAGGGCAGTGCTAAATGAATATGTTAAGCAGGTACCTGCGGATCTCCACAAGCACCTCACTAAATTCATGTCGTTCGGCGTAGCATGCAACAGAAAACAAGAGCACACATGTCTGTTTTTAGTATGCTAGGAGCCTTCCAGCGAGCGTCTTTGTTTAGTATAAATACTCCCAAAACCAGAAAGGGCAAAATTCACTCACCCATCGTCGGTATTCCAACTCCCCGGAGGGCTTGCAAAAACAGAAACGTTACGGACCAACATACAAACACAGATGGTCCGCACGGTGCCTGCTAGCTGCCAACGTCGTACGCAGTACGCAGGCACATTCCGGGCACCATATTCCCGGAAGCACAAGCATTCCGGCGGGTGAGGCAAAAAGCATCCGTTTGTACACTATTCGGTCGTTTCGCAGAATTCGGAGCGTTTGCCTAAGCACCGAGCGCATCCGTAACGCTGTAATCTAGAAACTCGTACTACGTCCTTGAGAAGGACGACGTAATGTGCAACCGGCGCAGGTACGAAACAACACGGTCATCTATCGAATCGAGCTACTTGCCTCACAAACGCAGTTGGTTTGTGAAATTGATTCCAGCAATTTCGCAACCAATTGCAAGCTTCCAGGATCCTGCATTGATTGCAGCTTGCGCATAAAGTGACGCCGGAAATGTCAATGACACACACACACATCCATAAAAAAACAAAAACTGAGGATGGCTAGTACGATACTGTCGCTTCGGAGCGCACGTGACAGCCTTCGTTAAGCGCACCGGAAGGAAGGTACGCCAATGATTGAAATGACTTCCCTACCGCACGATGCAAAAACCGGTCGAAAATGGCATTGAATGTTGGTTGTCTTTGGTTTGGATACTAAAGAGGATATGTATGGGTTTGTGCTGTGAAAGGACTGTCTTTACATCGATTTCACAAACTAAGCACACCGGTCGTTACTGATGGCTTAGTTGGTATCGATCTCACAAGCTCCACCGTTCGGTCACAATACGAAAGCAGTTAATCAAAAGCACCGAAACGGCGACACCAGAACCGTAGAGAAAAAAAAAAACAATGCTGAGAAAATTCTGTATTCCAGTGTAACACGAGCTTGCCCGAAAGCAAAATTGGTTGGCGAGAAAATTTTAATCAAAACTGAGAAACTTTCACCCTCCTTGATATGCACGAGAGCATGATATCTGCTGCTAGCTTTGACCGTCCAATGGTGGAGGGGGGGAAGGTAGTTGAACCACCCGGTCACATCGCCACAGGGTGCTTCACAATTTTTGCCATTTTTGCTGCATTTTAAAGCACAATCTCCCGGAAGGTGGCACGGCGTAAACATGGAGCGCAACGAATACAGCATCGCCGGAACGGTCGCTTCGCGTTGAGTTTATTTCATTTCGTGCCGCTGCTGCTGAAGTATTGGATTGCTATTTCTTGCTCGCTCGCAGTTTATTTTTTAGCATATCCTCTCGTCAGTAACAGGTGATGGGACGAAAGAAAGGCACGCACACGTTTGCCGAGGCACGTTTTCTCATAAAGTCGCTCTCTTTCTCCTCCAGCTAATGCTCGTAGCATCAGAGCATATTTCGACCTCATCTCGGCCGCGCGCTTCCGATGCAGCCACGTGTCGCCGCAAGGGCGAGAGAGCCAGAATAAAATGTAATGTTTGCCTGATCGGACCGGATGTTGGTCGGAACTGGTAAAACAAAACTACTTCGTTCTTTGATTTCCTATCCCCCGTCTTGTGGAAACAAGAGCAACGAGCGAATGTGCTCTATTGTGTGTTTGCTTTCTCCTTGTTTGCCTTCGCGTCCCCATCGGGTTTGTTTATGTTGAATGTTTTATTCGATTCCCATGTTGCATTACATTTCGCTGCTCCTTTGTTGTATGACTTTGTTTGATGTCCGTAATCGGGAGGATTTTTTACTTGAGGAGGCTTAGAACGGTCGAACAAACTTCCATGCCGTTTGCAGTAAAAATCATTGAAATTTCATATTATGTTGCTGTTGAAAAGTTCTTTTTTATGCCGTTTTTGTAAGCAATCGAGTTATTCCTTAATTTGAATTCTTTTGCTTCGACTGCAGTAAACTTTACTATGAATACTAATTTAATTTCATATCCCTATTGGTCGGGGAAAAATAGGTTGTTCTGCAACACAATGGATTACTAGGATTCGAACTTTTCTTTTCAATTTGCGTACAAACAATAATACGTATTCTATTTATGCAACAAAAAAAAACACATGTTTCACAAGGAGCACAATGGCTGAAAAAACCGTTCAAAAACACGTTAATACAATTTTTGCTCATTTTTATTCACACACGTGATGAATACGTATGAATCAAACCGCTTTTTTGCACTCGTTAAGCGCTAATTTTCCAGCTAATTAATTACACGTCGATGTGAGCCCTGCTGCGAGGTGTTAAACGATTACCTCCGTTTACATGTGATGCGTTATGCCGGGCGGCATCAACCACCACAACAGCTGCAGGCGATTCTAAACTATTAACACCACCGTGGAACCTGCCTGACCCATTAGCCGGCCACTGCTCGTGTCACATTGTGAGCAGCAATAATCAGAATAAAAACCGGCGGAAGTAAATGACTTCGGTCTGTGCCTGATTGTTTGCCCACATCGATGCTTTGGTTTTTTTTTGCTTCAAACCCAATGCTTCCGGTTAAAAATTGCAAATAGCAACGTGCTGTGAAACGTGATCGTTGTTAATAAACTCCCAAGTGCCACCCGATGGGATTATAATTGGAAAATGACAAGATACAAATGAGCCGAGCGCGAATCACGAATCCATTCCAGCTAAATTGGTGCCTGTCGCAGGTATTTCGAGGCAACTTTGTTTTCATATCGTTTTTGCTGTACAATACATTTCCACGGGATGTGCAAGGGTGCCAATCAACATTGTTATCGATTCAATTGATCAGTTCCTTGCTAATTTATTATTCAGCTATCCATGCAATCCCGAGGAGATTGGATGGGAATAACTCAAACCAAAATAACCTTTAACCTATCAATTTCGCTCCTCTTCAGCCTAAAAGCAATTTTAAATTCATTACATTGTTTCCCGGCACAAAACTCACATCAGAAAGATTCTAACGAAACCTATCGTTCCGTCATGTAAACCCTTTGCAAAAGGGGGAAAAAGTTCTCATGGGAAAGAACTTTCGCAATAAAACTTCAACTCTCGCTCTCTCTATGTCAGCAACAGAGCGGCATCAATAATACACAAAGTGAAACGCTACACGGCACGGGTGGAACAGACCCGATCCACACAAACCAAAGAATGATTTTATTCGTCCATAATATATTAGAAAGCTCCCGGTAGTCTCAGTGGAATTTGAATTCTGATACCATCTAGTCTCATCTTTTACCATCATCTTGCCGATAGTGCTGGTGGCAAACACAACAAACGATCGGCGTATTGCATCAGCGCCTCTGCGCAACGGCGCCATCGGCGACAGGACAGGAGTTTGGAGACGGCCTGCATAAAAGGGGCGTAATAAAATAAAGCTCCATGCCTTCGCCGCTGCCGTTTGTGCAGCAAGAACTACAGCAATGGCCGTTGTATGCAAAACATGCACATTCGATGACGTCAGCCGGTTTAGCTTGGGCTTTTGCGCACATGCTGCACTGGCGGACTGTTTTGACGGGGCGAGCACTTCACCGGCAGCGAAAACGATCCTACCGAGAATCCTTCACTGCAATGGGTAATAAATTTTAAAACTTAATGGCAAATGCATGCTACTGCCGCTTTGCGGGCCGCTTCCATTGATGTAGCTGCTGTAATGCATGCTATCGGGTCGATTTCCTCGCCCGGGCGGTGAGTGAGTCGTGTAATTATGTTGCACAAAATTACACCGAAATGGCGATTCGGTCAACGATGTGTCGGTGTTTTCACACCGTTGCTTCGACCGCAACAATAGGCGTGTGCCAATAAATTTGGTCATTTTTAGTGCGCCCATAACTTCCGCACACGGACAGGGCCGAAGAAAAGTTTCCTGGTGCACAATTTACGGTGGGAAGGTTCCCTAATACGATTTCGAAATGAATTCGAGTGCAAAAGTTATTTATTTGGCTTCCTCCGATGGGACCTACTAATGAAGTACCGTATGATGTATTTTAGATACCAAACATTCCAAAAACTCACATGAAAAGGATGCAACATACGTGCTACTTCATACGAAACGGGTACTTAATAATCCTCGCTTTTCCCAGGTAATAGCAGAAGCTTTTCTTCCCCACATGTTACTCTCTTTCCCCACCTGTACAACAACACAATAGGCGATGTCATATTTCCAACCAAAAGTGATACATGATACCCTGTTGTGTTCATGCGCCGGTCCATTTTTGATCCACCCATCGGGTATCAAACGGAATGGGTTGAAAAATGGGCCAACCCTGAACCTGACCGACCTTACGGATCAATAAGAAATGCAAACTAAATCCCCTGCTGACCCTCGAGTCAGGTTTTTTTCCATACCTCTCATAAAATTCCCGGATGTAGATGCGGCTCAACTGAACCTTTCGTATACTCTTCCGCTTCCGCACACTTGAGCTTGAGTAGATCATAATGGTATGAAGCTGGACAGTGAAGTGGTGTGTGTTTATCAAGCGCGACTGGTGGAACATGAGGACGGGAGCGTCGTTCAAGCATCATACAAAGCTGAAGCTTCTTCTCCGGGCGTAGAGTGTGTGTTATCATCGATTGTTTCTCGAGGGGTTGCCATTTGTTGATGCTTGTTGGGGAGTATTTTAATGGATTTCCCAGCAGGATGCTCATAAGCTATACTTCTTTCCTTGTAGCACACTGTCTAAAGGTGCATAATTGATGCGAACGGGAAAATGAATTGTTGTTTTGTATAGAGATGCTTGTGAATTGAAACATATTGACTGTCCTTAATATGGTAGATTAAATCATTTTGATTTGAAGCAAAATATGTCCCATCAACCCAGAAATACATATTTAAAACAATTCCGGCCCCTTTTTGTTCATGAAAAGTTTGTATTCTGCTTAACTAGAAATATTACACCAGGGAAACCAATTGAAATGTCAAGCTCTTGGCAAGCGTTCCAAATAAATCCTTCAACACCTGGAAAAAGCTGACGTAATACGATCGCAAACGCGACAAAATAATCTCAACAGCACGCCTCGACACGTGGCTCCTTGTGCTCTCAGGACAAACGAACGTCCAACAATAAAAAGGTACCTTCTTAAACGCCCTTTCAAAGCACGAAAAAAAAACGGAAACGTACACGATTTGGATTTCTTGCGCTTTATTTCCAACGGGTGTGATCAAATAAAAGCGTATCTACACAGAGCTTCCCATTATTCCGGGAAACTATCAGTACAACACAGAAACCGTACGAAGGATAGCGTTTTATTTGTTTTACCTTTCATGTGAGACCTTTATAGATAAATTGTTCGTGAGAAATGTATGAGGAAGCGAGTTTTTTTTAACAACTTCAAACGAAAATAACACATTCTCATACCACGTAAATGAGCATTCACATCTCTATAACATGAAAAATTGGGTAAAAATATTTAAAAAAACTAAAACCAATCAAAACATTCGCTGTACATCCAGCATCTCATCCCAAATCATTCGATTGCTTTCTTTACTGTTTTCAAACTACCGAAACCTTTTATCAAAAACTTTTGCCACACAAACCGGCCGAAAAAGCCGTCCGAACTTTAACCGAATATTGTGTACGTACAAATCTAATCAAACCAGTTGTTCCGAGTTCACGAAAACACACGCCCCTGAAACTAAACATTTCCCACTGTAAAATGATGCGCCATGCCGGCTTTCGGTGGCCGATTCGTCTTTCGCCTGGTCGTAAAAGTTTTCCCATGAATACAATGCGCCCGTGAATCTCCAGCCCCGAAACCTATTATTCTCGCATTCTAACCATTACCGCCGTTGGTGTGCTGGTGAGCGATCGCCCACCCGTTAAACAATCAATAGAGAAGCTCAAGCCCTTGTCAACGCAGTAGTTTTCACGGTTTTTGTGAGCCGGTTGAAAGTTTGAAAGCCATTCGGAAGCTAGCAACCGTATTGGGACGGTCAAACGCTTTGGTAAGGCACGCGGATGAGCAATAATTTTCCAGCAGGGTGAATCTAAATGAGGGCCATTTGGTTAATTTAAACCGCACTTAGGAGACAAACTGCACCGAAAGGCATCAAAACTTTGCGTATAAACAGCGATGTATCGCATAGTTGAGTGAAATTACTTCAATTAAATTTAACGGAACGCAAAACAAGATGAGAAATTTCACGAAATTCTCCCTCTAGAGAACTTTCCCATCATTATTCGTTCCCTTTAATGTTCCGCGTGTTGGAAAGTGGAATTTAAATCACTATATTCATACAAAACTACGATTGTAGACAACGGTTTTTTGGGTATAAATAGGTTTCAACGAGGTTCTCACTTTTCGTCTAGCACCTGTAAAGAGGATTACAAAGTTTTCACACGATTCCCCAGAATTTTCCCTCGAGCGTTGTCCGACAGCAAACACTTTTTCCCACTTTTTCCCTCACTTTTCGCTCCACTAATGAGTGTCTCAGTAGAAGGTGAAACCACGTGCCAGTGTGTTTATCACTATCGTACTTTTAGGTATTTCCTCCCCCCTCCAAAAAAAAGTACTAACCCACCATGATACAAAAAAGAAACAAGACATGCTCCTACTAAGCCTCACGCTTTTCCAAAAAGCTTTTCGGTAAAGTGTACAGTCGGTGCATGCTTCCTCACTGAAGGAAGAACGATGCAACCGAACGTTTAAATAAAACATTAGCCTCCAGCACATGTACACACACACATACACTGAGAGCACCCCCAAACGGCCATAATTTTGCAGCTCAACCCAATCCTCTGGCTGTTCATGGAAAATAACTCAGAACATTCGCTCGCACGAAGAGCCGCCACCACGACAATGCCAACGGCACTTTTATCGGCGGTTGCTGCGGGATTTTTTTTTGCGCTTGGAAAAGTAAAGCCGAAACGGGACGATGGTAAAGAGGGACCAGGTAGGAAAATGGATGAAGTGAAAATTTTTATTACATCCCCGTTTTTTTTTGTGATCCCATTTTCGGGAAACCAGCTCTCTTAGATCTCTTCGCGACAAAGAGGTGTGTGTGTGTGTGTGTGTGGCCAGTTTATTTTCGTACCAGCGAGTACTTTATGCTGGTTGACGTGTTTTTGGACATGTTGCCGACTTAGTCGTTGGGTTGTGTGAGCGAAGAAGGATAAATAAGGTTTTTATTACGTCCATCAGCACGGCACAAACCGGATCGAGCTTAACCCGGAAGCAAACCGCGAGTTAGGCGACACAAAAAAAAAATAAATACACACAGACACACTTACGCGAAGCAAACCGAAAAACATACCACCACACCGTCTCATGTTGCGAGGTAATGAAACTCCTCCTAATCCTTCGGAGCGCGCCTGTGGAACGTGAACCTAAACACGTCGCCTTAAATGCGCTCAAGATTTACGCCACCATCGTCAGCGAAGGGATTACCTTCGCTGGTTTTAAGCACTTTCGGAACGACATTACAGCGAATCCCTTTTAGACAGTGAAGGCAGGGCCAAAATTTTTACAGGTCAAAATACCGAACGCTACAGATCATCATGAGGT
>JXXA01005891.1:0-10560 GCA_000956255.1 Anopheles punctulatus | reverse complement strand
ATATCTGGCTGCTGTCTGGCCGGCTGCTCGGAAAACTAACAAAAGACTCGGAAATCGTAAAATCTGAACGCGGCCACACCTTGGCGTTCACGCGACTGAGGACACCCCCACAATCTCGCTTCTCCGAGGAATGTTAATGGTTACACCTGAGGTGGGTGAAGGTGGAGGACCTTCCACCTACGAGTTTTTATCGCTCGCCATAATATTTGGTTCTCTGTCGGTGCTTTGTCGCTCCTGAACCCCGCTCCAAAAGGCCCAATTGCCTGGTGTGCCTTACGCTGCTGGAAAGCTGCGACCGCGACGGAAACCGCGCAGCAGCCTGGTGGAGCAATAAAAACCTTATTAATTACAGATCGCTCTCGGTGGTGTCGGGGAGATGTTGTTTCGTCTCCAACCGCCACCAACTTACTTCGAACTCCTCCGCCGCGAGGCTGTTGTGGATGAGGTGTCGTAAATCGCGAGATCGTACACACTTCCCTCCCAACCCGGTTGAAGACGGTTTTATTTTCTTATGCGCGGTTCAAGCCGGCTTCTATCATTTCCCTCCCCCAAATGCTCCCAGCGTGAATCTGTACATGTTTGTGTGTTTTTGTGGTGAGTTGGTTTCTTGACGTGCTTTTCACGCGCCCCACGAGCTCCTCCAAATCACATTGGAGCCGAACCGATCGCCCGGCGCGAGCAAACTTCCAAAGTGGCCACAAAGCGTGCGATTAATAATTTATCGTAATTGCTGAAAATTAATTCGAATCAATATTTCATCATTAGATCGCTTGTTTTTCGGGGGATCTCCCTGCCGGTGAGGCTCTTTGCGGCGCCCGACCCAGCCCCGGTAGGCCTTTCAATCTCGTTAATGTTTAATTGAATGACGGATTGGAGTTGTTTTGATGCGGGGGGAGACCGAAAATCTGGACGAGAACCGCTCGCGAGCTTCTCTCCCTCGGGGAGAGGCAAACTCGTAGGTCGCAACACAAAATGAAGCAATTGCCTACTCTCGCCTGCCTCCGTCCCGTGCCAGCATAAGAAATCATAGCCAATCATCGCATTTAACCGGCGCGCACACTCGCCGCCGAGACCGGTTAGCTCAATTGCGCTGCAATGGTGATTGGGCTGTGGCAGCAAAGTACTGCTGCGTTCTGTGCGATGAAACTGGCGCAAGAATAAGCGAAAACACAAGTGCAGATCGGCACGTTACGGGAAATTATTACTGAACAAACAGAGCGCCATCAGTACGCTTAAATAAAATGGTAGGAATTTTGAGAGAATTAGGAAATAAAAGAAAAAAAAATGATGTTTTTTTTGTTAAATAATACAATGTTTTTAGAAATTACCGTTTTTAAATTAAACGTTTAATTTTTTCATTTAAATAAATATGTTTAAATTAATTTTTGTTTGGATGTTTGTCCAATAAAATTATAAAATTTATTATGCTTGCCTCCGGTAAGATAAGTTAATCGATGAAATTCTATCAAAACGTCATTTTAAACCCCTGAACAGAAGCTGAATGAATACATATAATGGCCATTATTAAGACGCCCACACGGAACTTACCAAAAAGCGCGCCAAGAAGTCAGCAGAAGTTTGAAAAACCGTACTGTCATGGCCGTGATAGAAATTTCCAACCGGAGAGAAGCTGTTTTTGTACATCTAACATTCGCCTTCGGTGCCGATTGATCGATCGATCGGAATTTATGAAAAAAACCCACCATCTCTTCAAAGTGGAGCCTGCCTTTGCGCCGCTTTAATTCGACTATTAATTTGAAGTGGTCATTTACGGTGGTGTGTGCGTGAGTGGCCGTTGCATCGGCACTTCGGTTGCCTTCGGCCAAGGGCACACGGGCTGCGTACGCGCTCGCAATTATTTTCTACATTTCAATTATTTCCATTTATCGATCAGTACTGAACGGTTTTAGGGCTGGGCGAGGAGCACGTGCGGTGTGCGGGAGCGTGCGAGCATAATTGAAGTGAAGCGGGGGGCCGTGCGATTGCGTCTAGTTTAAAGTGGATCTGTTGGCAGGGAAGGGTTGAAGTGGCCCGCAGTCGTAGAGGAAGAGAGAGAGAGAGAGGTGGAAGCAATCACAAATACCATTAGAGAGTCGCCGTAGTAGTTTGCTTTTCAAGTTGGTGCTCATCAGCAATAACGTGGTCTTTTGGGAGATTTGACCAGTCGGTTTTTGCTGCACAGTGTGTGCTAGACTATTATCGCCAAAATGTGACGTGTTCTAAAAATATGTCGTATTTATGCTATAATAAAACAAATATTTTGTTGAAGCGGTACTAGTGGTATTAAATTAGTTTTAAAATAAATTCTAAACAAACGATATTCATTGCAAACAAACCACAACTACATGATTGCCCGCTTAACATGATAAGCAACAGAGTCATTACTCTAATACCGCGATCCTCTTCCTCTTCCCGAATGTTTTTGGCATGTAATTGAAATCGATTATTTTACATCGGTAACGATGTCGGTGCGGAAAGTGTTGTACGCCTCCGCTGGCCAATATTGTCTCGGTCGATGCTGTCAAGCGAACCTATCGAATAATTAGAGTCAAAAACGGTGCAAAAACTAAAATTCCCCAAACAAGTTGAACAGCACCTAATTACTACAAGGACGAGTTAATCGTTGTCATCGGGTTGCATTCGAGCGGTTTCGAGCTAGTGGTTTTAGAAGCGTTTGTCGTGGTTTTTCCTGCCGAAAATAGTTGCCCCACAAGAGGGTTGCACTATTCCCTCACTTATCTCCCTTTTGATAACCGGAGGTCGCTACGGTCGTTGCGTTCACTTGGGAGCCCGAGCAGAAGAAGGTAATTGAGTAGTTGTATGTTCATCGCACCGGCCATCGGTAATGCCCACTAATCAATTCTCGCTGTCATACACCTTTTAATTTACTGACCGGTGTACCTCGCTAGTAATTGTAGGCTCCGTTCCCTTCGCTCGCTCCGGTTTTTGCACGCATCGTGCCCCCCCTTCCAATCCGCTAAAAGTGTCCCCATCTACGGGCAGCCTTTCGCGTCCATCCTGCACCTGTGCCCGGGCCGTGTCCGATTCCGAAAGGACGATAGTAAATGAAGCGTTGAAATTATAATGATCCCAACACCGACCGCCCGGAGTGCCGGCCATCGCCCGGTTTGGCCTGCGCGTTCGCTCGCGACATTTAAAAAAAAGGTTAGAAACAAGTTTTCCCGGTTTTGGCCCGTCCTGTGGAACTCGTTTCTTTTTTTTTTAGCTTCCTTGCCTGGCTTCTCTTCTCCTCCATTGAACACCTTCTTGTGTCGGCGTTTTTTTATGTGTGTTGCACGCTAATGGACGACTGCCGGAGAACGAGCTCTAGATTCTAACCTCTCGACAGGTTCCGGGAACCTTTAGTGCTCTTGCCAGATGCGAATCGCTGGCTGGTGGTGAAAATATTTCCCTATAGAGGAGAGAAAAAAACATCTTTTTTGGCACACTGCAATGTTTTGCTAGCGCGCTGCTTCTCCTAATTCCTCTCACTCTTCCTCAAAAAAGCATATGTAAGCTAAACTCATAGGGCTATTTTTTAACCTTTTCGGTCGGGCAATTTAATCCCGAAAGTAAATGAGGTTTACTAGCGACTAAGGTCGGGATGAAAAGGTGTCCGCAGCTTCTGCTCCGAGCGCTCCGAGTACCTTATCATGGTTGCTTCAACGGCGTAAACAGAAAACGCAAAATAAAACGAACACCGAATGGAAGTAATGTCAATTAATGTTGGCCCCCGAGATGTCCTGCACCAGATAGGGCCGAATGGTAGAAACGCGCCAAGGTAACGATGCGAAGGAATGCAAAAGACTTTATTTAATTCTTTCTTTTCCCTCTCACCCTCTCTCATTCTGTTGCTTCACACTTCCGCTTCTCATTTTAAGGAGACACACTGCCGGGAATGCCTGCTGCAACTGGAGCAGCTTGCAGGAGTTAAAAGAAAAAAATGTGCAGATCTCACGGATTCCCTCTCGGTTTCGTTGTGTTTTTTTGCGTTTATTTTCGGTTTGATATGTCCAGATTTTTTGTCTCCTCATCGCCTCGGTCGTGCCTTGCGAGCTGAGATCTTCCTTCGCGACGTTCGGGGGACATGTTTGGAGGCTAAAAGGTACACCAGCCTTGCCGCAATCCGAGCGCTTTTTCGGCTTCCTTCACCAGAAGCCACCCGAGATGGTTTGATTTTTTTTGTCTCCTTCGCTTCGTAATTCTCACCGCATCGTCTTGCGTATGAATATCATGCGAAAGGTGGCAAGGGCCCACGTTTTTTGCACTCCATCCGTATCCCCTCCCCCCTGTTGATCTTCACTGTATCGTTGAAACATCAATTCCATCCTGGCATTGCTCGGTGAACACTCTGCTGCTGGAAAATGGAATGCACTTTTTTCTCTCTCTCACTCACTCTCACCGCTGTTTCCTGCATGCACAACCGCAAGTCAGTGCCGGCTCGTTTTACGAGGTGAACCCCCCCCCCCCCCACACCCTTTCCACCGGGTATCCATTTCACGTTCGATCCGTTTGACTCTCCTTTCATCTGGCCTTCTTTTATCGCGTTTTATCGGCGAGCGAATGAAGAAAAAAAAGTCCTACCACCGGCATCATTTTAATCCTCCGTTTTTTTGTTTTTGTTGCTGCTGTTGCTTTGGTTGATGTTTCTTGGTTCTCAGTTCTCGGTGTTGCTTTGCGGTTTTGTTGTTGCTGCTTCTCTTAAAGAAGTTCTGGTTTTTATCGTGTATTACTTCGGGAAAGCACCGGCGCACTGCAAGTAGAAGATTCTTTCTTTGCTGTTGTAGTAAACGGAAGGAAAAGTATCGAAATCTTTTTTTTATTTAAAGAGAAAAATTATTCCTTTCAACTTTTGTTTTAGCTATGAAGAAAATAAAAAAAAAAAATAGCTATTTAGCTATGAAGAATATAAAAAAATCACATAAGCTCTTCTGATATAAGTAGTCAGAAAAGCTTTCAACGCGCGGCGTTCGTCAACTTTTCCTTTTCCGTCAACTCGTACGCTCCTGGATCGGTCACTCTCCACTTTCATAAAATTCATATTAAAAATAGATTCAATTTACTTATTCATGGATTTTCATGTTGAGTTTACGCTACCAGCAACGAACGTATTTGGCTGAACTAGAAAAAATATTTGTTTGAAAATTTCATATAATTTACACTTCGCTTTTTTCACAAAATCTCACGACCCACACGGAATTCCCGCCACGCCCTGGAGGGAGCAAGCCTGTTTTGTAGCCGTTAATTTTAATTTATGGTCCGTTGGTTTTGAACCAAAAAAGCGCATCGAAACAACAACCAAAGAAAAAGTGTACAATAAAAACAGACACAAGCAAACTTCTGTCCGGTGATCCGTGTGAACGTTAATTTATTATATTCGCGTTATTTGCGTTGTTTTTTTGCCCCCTCCCTACCCCTATCCACTCTTCCGTAGCTGCCGTTTATTTTTATTTTGCTCTCCACCAGCACGCCTGAAATCCTCATGACGAATGGGGCCTGCTTTTGACAAACAACTCCATAAAGCAAAGCATAAATTTTAACCTCTCGTGGGTCCACTGTCCACGCTGAAACCGGGGCAGCAGGCACACATGGACGGGGTTGGCAATCGATCCAGCCGCCGCCGCGGGCCTGGCACAAACTCTGGCAGCACGCTCTGGCTTTGAACCACTTGTTTCGCCCCTGTGTGTTGAGCCATGTTTACTTGTTGTGAGGTCGCCGCTTGGGTCGCCTGCAGGAAAGGAGATTGAGCAAGGTGCGATCTCTCTCAGGCCCGAGTGCATCCGGCGGGAAGGGCGTTTGTTTGGTCTGCGAGCCTGCGGCATAACGTTTCTCGGATCGTGGCGTCGGTCGGCCCCCGGGCGCAAGAATTATACTTCTCGATGGCGATTATATGTGAGCGCACGCCCGACCGTATGGAGCGGGAGTGCTGTTTTTACTGCTAATATGTTAATTAATTCTTATTTCTCTGTGTTCCACCGTGCGGAGGGTGGACCACCCCATGCACACGCACCCAGGCCTAGCTTCGTTCGAAAACCACCCGAACGTTTGCGGTTGTGTCGTGCAGCAACGATCGTGCACATGTTAGAAAGTGCACGTTTTGCATGAAAATTGTAGCAAAAAGTCAAGCAGACGCTTCAGACGGGCGTGGTTTTGGTGGAGTTTGCTTGAAGAAATTCTTCCGTGCATTCCACCTGATGCGAACATTAGGCAACAGTTTCATCCCGGTTTCCTCCTCCTCCGCAAGCCATGCTGCAATAAAATCTGAACCGAAAACCAACGGCGGCAAATCCCGCGACAACCTCACGATCGACTGCGGCTACATCATCGGGCGAAACAAATGGAAACGAACAGCGCAAAAACAAAAATGCCCCAACCGTTCATTAGGGAGCACTAGAGTGTTGCGTTTTGCCTCGGCGCACCGGTGATTATCATCTTGTTGCCGAGCTTCCTGTGCAGAAGGCGGCATTCCGCGGGGTGTGTTTGGGGGCCAGGCAAGCGAACGCGAACGGGCCATATCATTCCGCCGTTCGCAAAAAAAGAAGGCTTCCCATGTCGCTTGTCTTTTTCCCCGCGTTCCGTCCTTTTGTGTCGTGGGCTCTTCGTTTCTTTCCACGGCGAGTATCAATAAACACTCGGCGCGTCGGCTTTTAGAGCGAAAGACTCCGGGAAGATAACGACTAACAAGTCACGTCTGCATCTAGATAGCAATGGTAGGCTTGGGTTTTTAGTTCAGTCACCATCATCCTGTCCAGACTACAGAATGTGTGTTTTTTTTGCTGTTGTCCGTAGTCTTGCCTGCTCCGCACACAATTCTAAATCTTATCCAGTGAAGTTCTCCCCGGTTGCTCCCGGGGAAGCTTGAAACGTATTCCATTCTCTTCATCGCTTTTTTTTTTTGTCCGGATCTACGGATGTTCAACCATTCCGAGCCACCATCCGCTGCTCAATGCAGGAAGCAATACGAGATCGTAAACATCTTTGATAGAGTAATGTCCGTTTCGAATCAGTTCATTACTGCTTCTTCTGTTTTAATGCAAGTACGATAAAGCAAGGTTTAAGGAGAGTTTAAGGAATTTAAAATCACAATTTTTGAACAATTTAAATTTACAAAAATCTCGAATAAAAAAGGAATAAGTGTAGGAGTTGTGGTTTCAATGTTAATATTTAAAGTAATCAATAAATTCACATACATTGTGCTATGTGTCTACACATTCTATTAAAAAAATCTTACGTTCTGGCCAACAGTAGGCCGTTTACATAGTTAAACATTTTATTTATGTTTTCAAAACTTAATATTATCTTTCTGTTTCCTAAGTTTTGTTTTCTGAAGAAACGCCCATTTGTTTTTAAATTGCAAATTTAAATTTAAATTCCTAATGATTTTGAAGTTCTGATAAGCTCAGAATAACTTCAAAATAAAAATTATTATTTTGTTCATCTAGTTGAATTATATTACATTTTTGGTAAAAACAGTTGATGCGTAGAGAACCTAATAATAATCAATAAAAATTGTCTTTAATTCTTTTGCTAATAGAGATAAAATGTGTATCTTCGATGATTGCAAGCTTTTTCCATCTTTACAAGTTGGTTTTGGTAAGGCTGTTCAAAACTGATCCATAAATTGGTCTCATACATCCAATACATCAAAAGATTTCCCATCTGTCATCCTGCTTGCGATGAACCTTGTTTCGTGTATGAGAAACCCTTTTCTCACGGCTTCAATATTCGTTCGAAGAGGATTGTCACTGGGTTGATTTCTTCTAATCTCTATCATCGGTCATCATCGAGCATTGAAAAACCCTGGTCGTAAGTGAAGGAACGAAATTCACGCGTGTCATTTCCTATTATCCGTTGCCGAAACGCTGGACATGGAGTGTCGGATGATGTCGAGTCCGGCGAGTGTTTGGGAGGCTTTTTTCATACCACCCGACGCGTACGCACGATTTCATCAACTGAGCGTGCCATTTTTCGACGAATCGATCCTCCAGCACAATGTTTCAAGTTTTGGTTCGCTGTTGTAGCTCAAGTGGGGGCATCGGGTGGAACGAATATCAAATCTTCTCGAAGCCCTGCAAACTGCGCCGTGGAAAGTCGATTGCAGCGCGATGAGTGGACGGTCCGAAAAAGTGATACTATCCCGATGTCCCATTGAAGGTCGGGGAGGTGTTCTGGAGTGCGGTTCCACTTGAGAATGTTGGATGCGTCAGCAAAATTTCATTCCTCGGATGCGTTGCGACTTTCAACTGGGGGTTCGATAGCAAATGCCCGGCCGGTGGAGAGCAAAGAAAACATTGATCTCTCAAGTTGTCACCGCACACAGCGAACGATTCGTCCGTAAGTTCGCTAATATCTTAATACCTGACCTAACATGCGTTTCTGTGGACGGTTCCGGCGAAAGCGAACAAATCTGTGCCTGGAGAAATACACACAAGAAAAAAAAAACACATGTTAACCGGTGTTTTACGATTGGTGCACGGTTTTTCGTCTTCCCCAGCGACGAGAGAACGCAGCATCGCAGCATAAAGACAAGCTCGATCGATCGATCATGCCTCTGCCGCAGTTATGCGACCGTGACATCGAACTGCTTGTCTCGCTTAGCCCGTGTGCCGCTCACACATGACCATACATAAATTAATAAGCCTTCCCGAAAACCAACGCACGCACATGAACGGATGGCGCGGGGGGAAAAAGTTGCCCTTTCTTTCACCACCACCCCGATGGATGGTTACGAAGGTTGCGGCAAAAAACTTTAATAAATAATGAGCACATAGATTAAAGTTACCTGCGGCTCGCTGCGGCTGGTTCGATGCAGGGTCCTTTTTTATTTCGAACGAGTTTTCTTTCCCTTCTTGCGACGGGATCCCCCTTTCTAGCCTTCCGGAGCTTTCCCGCAACGAGGTAAAAAAATAAACATTGACAAAAGTTTAGCTGCGGAGCATGGAAGAGCGAATAAATGATGAAAGGTTACATTGCCGGCCGACGTGCTTGCCCGATGGACTGGTGCATTCGTGCATAATTGATCGAACAGACAGTGTGACGTGTGCGTCGTGCTCGATTTACTTGCTAGCTGTACGTTTTTCCCCCCTCTCGGTTCAATCGATGATGACGATGATGGTGGGTTGTGTAGTGTTGGGTGAAGTTTTCCCTTTTTTTCCTCCCCGAACAAGGGTTGAACGTGGTAGAACTGACGCACCTGACCAGTCCCGCAGCCTCGGGGTAGAAGAAAAGTCGATGATAATGGTGAAACTTATCTGTTCGAGAACCTCTTGCGTTCCGGAACGGTCTAATCTCTCGCATCAAGCTATCGAATTTCCGCTCCTGGACGGGACAGTAGCGAGACGGTATCAGTTTGTGCCTGGCGTGTTAAAGGGTGAGTTTTTGTTGAAATGATTGATGTTTTGGCTACTTTAATGTCGTACAAATAGGATTCCCCGTAGACCTCGATGTGAGGTTTTTTTTATGTGCAAAATTAAAGACAGTTCTTTGTCCTGTTGTAGTTAGACTGCATGATTCAGAACGATTTGAAACAATCGATACGCTTCTTCTGCTATACTTATTTAAATAACATTCCCTTCAAAACATAGCCAACACATCGCTACCCTGTGCAAAGCTATCGAATCAACCACTTAAAGCCACGAAACCTTCCAAACAGCGAGGCTGACCTTAAGCAACGAAACGAACCTTCGAAGTATGCGCTCCCGATAATCACGGTTAGTCACGCAGAGCCCCACGATAGCGTTTTAGCATCCATTTACTCATCATTTCTCCGGTTCGGGCTTGTTTGACATCGACATGGGATCCTCGGTGTCGGTTTGGCGCACGTCCGCCCAGGACCTCGGCCTTTACGATCGTAATCTATCGACGATAAAACGGAACTTAATCAAATTTTACCCGTCATGCAACCCATTCGGAGTGTATATTCGCTCCTGAGCCTGGGTGGGCCTCAAGGGGCTAGACAAGCGTTTTCGGGTTTTGGGTGCGTGTGTGTTTTGGGAATTATTTGGCTTGTTTTATTCGCCTCGTTTTTCGTGGCCAAAAGCCTGCTGCAAATTGGTTCACCCAGTGGGCACATTATTGTCTTTTGGAAACTTAATTTCTGTGGGGTACCCGGTAACCCTGAACCGGGTCTGGGGCGGTTCTGCGGAAAATTTGTTGCGAGTGTCAATGGCCGAAAACTAAATCAGAATTTCAGTCAGCATGGGAATACATTTTTGTGGCAAAATTGCACGAAATTGTCATTAATCAAAACTGAGGTATGTTATTAAGGCTTGAAATTTGAATCGTTGGCGAAATTGGTAGAATAGCTCAGAAATCACCTAATCTATTTCTACGTACGAATTCCATGGCATGAAAAAAAAATCAAATTATGCCTAGAGTTAAATATGTCAGGTATTTTACTTGGATATCATGAGCAGTCTGTCTTCGTAGGAAGCGCCTTACATTCAGTAGTTATTCGGTTGTTTTACGAGCATAACCTGCTCAAAGGTTTTCGAGTTCGAATGCATTTGTTTTTATTTTTGTAGTTTCTTATATGTTCAAAAAATAATTTGGAAAATTTGT
>JXXA01005889.1:0-23575 GCA_000956255.1 Anopheles punctulatus | reverse complement strand
CCTCTTAACGGCTAGCCGGCCACCAGGCAGGGGAGAGATGACACTCGATATGATAGGATCAAGCACTCATTTCCACGCGCGGTAACACGATCGGCTCACTAACTTACTGTCAAACGCTGGGGTAGCTAGTTTGACGGTAACCGCCGAATGGGAGGAGAGACACAACATGAAAGTCTAGGTCTATAATTTATTTTACAAAAAACGACGAGAATGACAGAAAACAGCTGGCGCGCGCTGACTTGGTCAGCGAGAGAACGGACGCATACCGTAGGGATATGATTTCGGTCGTGTTTTGTAAATAGCGTTCATTTAAGTTGGCATGGCTTGCTTGTGAAAGCACAAACAAACAACCACACATATGGGCAGATAGGAGAGCGCCGTGAACGCGATCTACTTACCCATGCTAAGGCAAACGTAGCAATACGAAGTGCAATCGTCGTTGCAAGCACTGCGATAGGCAACGATAAACAAACACTACAAAGTATGAAGCTATGAGACAGCTATGAAAACGGCGAATGCAATAGAACATTGCAAAAGTTCCCCCTTTCAAACCTAATATTGTATCGCATTCTTTTACAATTTCACCTTATTATAGATATTATTTGAAAGCCCGAATCCCTGTTCAAGCCTGCCTAGCATTTGGCGTGAAAATTTAAGTCCAGCCAAATTGCGCAACATGCGGACCGGTACAATACAATAATTGCATAACAACAAAACTAGATGACGGTCACTTTACTCAGTACGATGAAGTACTTATACACTACTTAGCTAAGCCAATGATTGTACCATTTGTCGTGACGCATAACACGGACAGGAGGGATGTATGAACACTTTCTCTTGGAAAAGAGTAAATCCGATTCGGGATATGGGGATCATTTGACACAAGCAAACTCCCTCGACAAAATGCGCCTTCTGCAAGGAACTTACGAATATAGAAACATAGTTTTAAAAACAAACACACACACACACACAAGTCGACCAATAGCAATGCTTTGATTTATTATTATCTCCCTCACCTTCCTCTTGTCATTTAGTTCTGCAGTTGTATCCCACTAGCTCCCCCAGACAGGGCAACGCAAAGGTTAGCAGGGAATGAGGGAAATGGTACGAATGCCTGTGGTTGTCGAAGTACAGATAATCGTGAAAGACAAATGAATGTGAACAAACAAACAATGAGTAGGTATAATTGTGCACGTGCGGGGAGTGTAATAAAAAATGTATGAAATATTGAGTTTTTGTTTTTAAAAATAGGAATCTTTGTCCAGGTTTACTAATGGCGGTCTGAATAAAACGCTCTTGAAAAACTAGCCCTCGTAAACCGTTAGTTACATCGCGAGTACGACAGAATAAGCAAATGAATTTACAGTACGTATTGTTTTTATACGCCGCAACGGCCTCTTGTTTACTTGCAGTCAAGTGAAAGAAATATGTCGATATTAACTATGGTAGGTTAGTTACTGTCGAGCCGGAAAAGACACGTTTCGTTGAGAGCGAGTATGTTTAATATGTTTGCTTCAGCACTACAAGGTACGTAGCCGATCAAAAACGTCTTTGAAGTTTAAAACCAATGTGTGTTTTAAGCGATAAGTTGATATTTCTAAACAATTTGTGTTATATACTAGTTGAAGTGCAATACTGTTCATTACATTCAGATATCGTCTTTATCATACAACTTTTTAATATAATGTGTGTATCCCCTTGGTGCGACGTTCTGCGTTAATATGCTATTCCTAGCGTCAAAGTAATTGTCATCTTGTGTCACAAAGACAAGAAACCAACCAATATTTCGCGATTGCTTTACACTTAGCATCGTTGGGTGTAGTATTAGGTACACCTTTTATTAAGCCAGTCTCTGCGTTGCACCGACCAATACTTCATACACATGAGATAAACTGCACGAAAGCGAGAAGAAAACTTGGTTCAAACTTGTTCAAACTTGTCCCAAGGAGCTCTATTGAAGAGGAAGCAGCCCCCGTCCGCCGTATTCCGAACCATGAAAAATACTACACAACGTGGAGGAACGGACGAAAAACGGAAGTTGGTCAATGCAGTCGGCACGCGGGTCGCGTAGGTAAGGCGGCGGGCTTTAGAAGTTTCTCCCCATGTACAGATTTATATCGGGCTCCGTGCCAGGAATTTCGACGAAGCCTAGCTTAGCGTAAAACTGATACAGAAACCGATCGTTTCGATTAATACACACGTGCACACCGAAGGATGTGCCATGGCAGCGCAAAGCCGCCAGCAGTACCGTCACCACACGCTTGCACACTGTCTCATCCTCCAGGAAATGTTCCTTTAGAATGCGACAGCACATCAGCGACGGATGCTTGCCGAGTACGGCCGCCGGGTAGTCGTTTTGAAAGCTGTGGAAGTAGTGAATACTATCGTGTACCATTTGTGATGTTCTAGCTGCTCCCGCCGTTGCCAGTTCGGTGGGATTCACTAAAGCCTGGTCGATGGTCGGTGCAAGTGAAACGGGATACTTGAGGCACATCTCCGGTATCCAACACTGTTCCATGTTGCGGACAAAAGTGCGTGCGTCCAGCGCTGCGCAGGCATAACCAACGATCTGCTCATTTTGATCTTCGATCACCATACAGAACTCGGGTGCCATCGTTAGGAACGGACCCAAGTAACGATCCGCTATCACCTGCTCCAGCGGGCTCTCTGTCGGACGATCCTCCAGGGCATCACCATCTTGGGCCGTCCGGTGGCAGATCTCGTACAGTGTTGCCTCATCGCTAAACGCGTACGGTCGAATCGAGTACAAACGAACGGAAGACGTTTCGGGCGTTTTGTACATGAACAAATCGTTGCCCGCATCCAGCGGGATCAAGCGTTGCAAATCGGCCACTAAGCCACCGCGAAAAACCCACGGTTCCTGGTCACCGGACATGAACGTTTCCTTCCATCCTTTGCTAAACCCTGCGAGCGGGAATGAAAAAAAAATTGTTTTATGGTTTCCCGCACTCAAAATGCCCTCTACGGAAGCTTATAAACACTCACAATTATACCCGCCCTGGGTAAAGGAGTTGATGTTGCGAGGAAAGTTGCCCAATGACAGCCACTTCACAAATGCGCTCAGCAACGACAGCACGCTCGCGATGTCCCAAACGTACGAAAACAGATCGTAGCAGAGTTCCTTGTTGGAGCAGCGGGATATCTTTTTCGTCAGCAGGAAAATACTTTGACAAAGCGTTTGAAACGATTCCGACCGGCGAATCCATTCCTGGGCATCGCATTTGCTCAAATCACGCCCATCCGTTGACGGACCGTTCGACGGTTCGGTGATGTCTTCGCCTGCAGGGACGACGCTAGCACCTCCGGATGTGGCTGTTGTAGCACCAAGACTGCCCGTACTGGTGCTGCTTACCGTACGTTGCTTCCCCGGACGATTAGTACGCTGGGCGCAGAGTACGTACGCGTTGTTTCGCAGCCAATAGAACTCGCTTAACAGCTGCAACGCCTTCGATCCATGTTCGAACGGTAGATAGAACAGATCACACAGTAGCATTATATCCGTCACAGTTATTTGCTTCTCGTGGCCGTTTCTGGGAAAGAAAGTGATCAAAACAAGCTTATTTTAAGGCTCTTTTACATTCTTGGCATTCTTGGCACGTGTACCATTGATTTCTGTTGATTTCATTTTTAGCGATAACTGTAAAGGCAACCTTATTTTTTGTGCAAAATTTACATACTTATCCTCAGCCATTTCCAACGACGTATCGGAGCTTTCAACCTGCATAGTTCCGGAACAAGTCTGCAAAAGAACGTTTCACTTGTCAGCCTACTGTTGTTTCAGCCGTCATTCTTTTCCTCATTCATTACATACCGAGGTCGTTTCGGACATCACAATATCATCGAACTGGGTTTTCAGTTGATGCTTTGGAGAAGTCAGATTACTGCCACACTCCATTGGCTCGGGTACAACCGATCCGGCTACCGGGCTAACCGAGCTGAACACAACATCCGTCTTGTCGTCCTCGTCAACCATCTTTTCCCCCGATGGCTGCTGATTGACGGGCACCTGCTCATCGCTCACCGTCATCTTATCGTCTGCTTCTTCGCTTGCATCCACCATTTTCACCTCATTCTCGTCCAGTTCGAGCATCTTGCCGTCCCCTTGATCCGGGCCTTCCACTTCGGCGATCGTCTGTGGCAGTGGTTCGTCTACCGTTCGCTGGTCAGCCGACTCATCACGTATCACCGCATCGCCGTCCAGTGCGGGTATCGCACCAACAGCAGCTTCTTCGGTGGATGCTTCATTCGAGCTAACTTTGTCCATATCTACACCATCGACCACCGGTTCAGCGCACTCTGCAACACCATCCGCTTCTGACGGCTTAATGTTGAGCAGTGGCACCGGAATACTGGAGAGTGGGATCGTCGGCGGAATAGCGATGTGATTCACCGCGGCAGCGACAGGGTTTGGAAGAGATTCATTGGTGATTACCTTCGTGGCGGACACTAGCGAGTTCATGATGGGGTTGGGTAGAGATTCGGCCACGTTCGTTACGGTGCTACACACGTCAGCAAA
Organism: Anopheles punctulatus; assembly: GCA_000956255.1. NCBI lineage: Eukaryota > Metazoa > Arthropoda > Insecta > Diptera > Culicidae > Anopheles > Anopheles punctulatus. The sequence goes on along the minus strand of JXXA01005889.1, from coordinate 19,038 downwards.
CAGCTGCAGCTGGGTGGTATTAACCTCCGGCATGGGAAGAACCGTGGCAGTCGTTGTTGTGGTTGTGCTGGTCGACGTCAATGTCATGCACGTGTTCACCGACGGTATGATAGGAATGATGGGCATCACCACTGAAAAAAAAACGCAAAAATACGGGCAACTTAAGAAATATTCAAATATTGTAGCATAAATGGCGAGAGTGCGTGCTTACTTGTCACAGCCGGCTGGGGTTTGATGATTGGTCCCCACGCTTCCTTTTCGTGGAAAAACTCCGGCAACCAGTTAGCGATGGCATTTTTGAGCGCCAACCGTGGATGGTACACGTTGTCCGACAGGAAGGCTGGCGCATCACCCTCACATATGCCCTGTTCGTTCTCAGTCTCAAGCTTAATGTCGGACGAAAGCGAACTGGCAATTTTTGTGTCCGCGCTGCACTTGCTCCAAAACGCGAGCGTCTGTATCGCGATCGTGTTGGCGTGAAACTCACAGTTTGGATTGGTGACGACGCCGCGCAGCAGTGGTATCAGTTCCGGCGAGCGTCCACTATACGGTCCGAGAAAGACGCGTTTCTGATCGTAATCGTTGGCGTGCAGATTGTCCCAAATGACCGGTGGCCGCTTGAGCACCTCCGTGATCTCCTCGATACATTCGATTGTTAGCACCTTCGAGATTACTTTCGGACCGGTCCACAGTATGTCGATCGCTTTCACCAACTTCGAACCGAGCGTGTTCAGATACTCTGACTGCTTGACCGTCGGTGCGGCACGGGAGCTGCAGTACTCCGTGGGACAGAACAGGAAGCGGGGGCAGTTCAGATGGTTGAATATTTCGTTCGTAACCGATACTTGCGCGTGGGCAAAGCTCTGATAGACTTCCTTATCCGGCTTCGACATTTCCGGTTCGATGTCGTCGAACAGGAGGGCAAACGCTTTGCAACCAAACTGGGACACTTGATCCAGCTTACGCTTCAAGATGCTCACTTCCTTCGCACTGCTGTAGGTAATGTCGAGACCCGGCGACAGGGCATAGTAAAAGTTGATGCCCTGCTCGTGTGCGGCCGTAATCAGACCGGTCAGATGGTCCGCCTCTTCTACGGTGTACAGCTCACGCCAGTACGCTCGGTGCTTGTAGTCGTCCTTCGGGGCGTAGATGTACGAGTCCATACCCCATTGCTTCAGCTTACGAAACAGATCCTTCCGCTGTTCCGTTGTCCACGGTCGTCCGTAAAATCCTTCCACCACACCACAGATGAATCCTTCGGCAGGTGATTGAACGGTGCTGGAAGCTTGCACTCCGTCGGTCACCAACAGTTCGTTGGTGATGGAATTGCAGGAAGCGGAACTGACGATGATGGTGCTGCCTTCCTGCAGATTGATCTCCGAACTGACTGCTTCCGTGGGTGCATCCGTTACCGTTTCAGCCATATCGTACTCAGTTAAATCGGCGGCCACTGCAGTTGGACGCTGCTTACACGTATTGTCCTGCACGTTGATAACGCTTTGCAGAAGAGTGAAGTGCAATATTCCACCAGCAACCAAATCGTTCGTCTTCACAGATGGTCATTCGATTATTCGCTTGGCAAACCGGACCTCACCTCGCGTATAGCGATTCTTAAAAGCTAGGAATTATATTGCTATAATACAACGACAGTGACTCTTTGGACCCAAAACTGTGATGGGAAATGAAAGTACACTCAACAGCAAGCAGTTACTTTACGCTAATTTGTGTAAAAAATATACCCGAAAGAAGACCAAAACTGGACTGGTGACATTTGACGCGAGATCTTGAAATCGCTTTGTTTTGACAGTTCCCAGTAGCGAGAAAAAAATGGATTTTCGTGATTTTCCCTGACAGTGGCGATGTAACCATGTCAACAATAGAGCTGGAAAAGCAAATCTCTGGCACCGCGCCGGTTCTGGAAACCGGCCGGAAAGCTACATCACTCTCCGGTAAAATACTAATTGGAATCACCGGTACGGTACACCGAAACAGTGCGATGTTGGAATCATGTTGCTAATTTGTTTCCAAATTATGTTCCTTTAGGCGGGATAGCCGTAGGCTTATCGATCGTTTGCTATCCTTTTGTAGCACCCGCTCTCCGAAGGCACTGTTTGCCGTTCGTTCCTGCCACACCGAAACAAATTAGTAATGTGCTTGCATTTGTAAAACCCTCTGACCCCCGTGGTAGTCGACTGTTGGATATCGGATCCGGCGATGGCCGAATCGTCGTAGCTGCGGCACGGACCCACTCATCGCTTAAAGCGGACGGAGTTGAGCTAAACCCTTGGCTGGTGTACTACTCACGGCTGGCAGCCCTGCGAAATGGTGTATTTAATCGAACAAGCTTCTTCCGGAAGGACCTATGGACGTTTAGCCTTGCTCCGTACGATCATATTGTAATATTTGGTGTTGAACAAATGGTAGGTGTTTCTCGGTTATCATCTGTATTTATCGATTAAAATACTACATCGAGTTATTTACTTTCGCAGATGGATGATTTGGAAAAGAAAATTCTCAAAGAAGCGACACCCGGTGCAACCATCATTGCTTGCCGTTTTCCGTTTCCAAACATGAAAACAGAAAACCGGATAGAAGAAGGTGTTGATTCGGTGTGGGTCTATCGTCCAATTCCCAAGTTAAGCTCCCAAAACAATGCCTAGAAGGGGTTGCGCGCAAGACATAAATAAATTCTTTAGTTGATATTTTAGTCAAATGTATCGGTACTTAAGATTTATTAGTTACACAAGTAGGACTGTTTCCCCGAACCGAAATATCATTTTACTTAAACTACTGTCATCTCTTGTATTCATGGGTGAAGCATTGCCGACGATCATGTGGCTAATAAAGAACCTTAAAATAGGAATAAAATGGAAAATGATGGAAAGACTAGTGCCGTGCCCAGTATCCAGAACCGACTACATTCTCTCACGTAGGCTCATCATTCAACCGGCACCTCTACGTTAATTTGTTCGCGATTTTGATTCCATTCGTGCAGATCAATGCCCAGCTGAGATTTCATCACCTTCAACGTATTGCCAATGATTTGTTTGTGGTACACTTGTCGTATGTTGAAGCCTATTTTGAGATAAATTTCTCGCACATCCTGATCGCACTCAGATGTAACCGTTTCAATCGCATAAAGCTGGCTATCAGTGGCATGCTGCAAAACGCGCAAAATAAGATGGTCTGTCACCGGCGTTAGTCCATACTTTGGACTTACGGCGAGCCGCGTTATGAATCCTGCATTATCCATTGCCAGATGATTACGGCAGCTGATGGTGCCGATAATTTTCTTCCTCATTTTTCCTAATTCCTGCTGCACCTCTGCTCCCGGGCGGTCCGTGTAGCATCGTTCAATGCTTGCACCCAACGCTTTCGTGTCCATAGCGAGCAGTGGTTCGTATATCTCTGCCACCCAGCACAGTTTATTCGGTCGAAGAGCAAGTTCAGTGGATTTATTGTAGTAGCTGCCGTACACCGTAAACCATATCAGCACTATGACGCACGGTATGGCTAAAGCGCACATGTACAGGGGAATCCCGAAGAATATAAACATCAATGCCCATCCGAGTACGATTAGCTGCAGAGTGATCTGTGGACAGTAGCGCAAACACAAACACAAATACACCATTTGTTACTTATTTCGTTAGCCACTAAACGAACATAGGGCAGCAGCTTATTCTGAGCATGGGAGAAGGAAAATGGGTCTTAATAACCAATCTTACCTCTCTGAATAAACATGATACGAACGCTTCCCACGCGCCGGACATAACAAACTCTCTAATAAGTCGCTGTAATGCAGCATTATCTTGGTTCTCGTGTTTACGGATTACAACGAAAGGTTTCATCCGGTTCGAAATCTATTTTAACCGGGCGGCGACGCGACTTTCACTGGTTGTGTGAAAGAATGTTGTTTATTGTTGTGAATTCGATGACGGTGCGTTTGACAGTTCCTCCCGGTGCAAAAGATATGGTAAATGATTTCGTTACACCGATACATCAGCTGTGGTTAAAATTTGCATTGTGTTAATTTAATAATTCAAAAATTTACATAAAATAAACACTCCTTTGAATAATTGCTACGAGTTTTAAGAAAATGTTTCTTCAACTGTAAATATAATACGATACGATTAATTCTAATGCAAATCAGCACAAGAACTGACGACGTAAATTTAACACCTTTACTCTTTAGTTTAACCTCATGAACCATAACGTTGTATTTATCTTTCCAACATGTATCACCCAATTGAAACAAGTCATTATTGTTTGTTTAAAACAAATGAAAACTACCACGCATCCTAATTTATCGTCGTAAAGTTTAAAAACCGCACCCACAAATGGTTGTTTGTTTTTTTTTCGACTATTGCGTTTCTATTTTCTATTTTAGTTTCATTTTCACAATCAAACGAAAAAAGGACACAATATGCGATGCGGCGGAGAAAGTAAAACTGCCCACTAGCGTCTCTATTGCATGTTGAGGATTTGGATGGTGTTGAGTCGACGGTCTCCCCTATTCGCACCGAACGACGAACACCGTACACTGCAGTGTTCGTTACTCTGTGCGACTCCCGCTACGGAGACCTTGGCGCGCACGACGGATGGCAAAATGATGAAAATGATCCAGCTTAGAGCAATGCCTAGAGGGTTCTCTCAGCTGCGGGCGGGAACGACAGAAACGACACACATCGCGGTATCGTTATCGGATAGCTTTCTGGATGGCTGCTGGATGAATAATTGTTAGTTTGATTTAATTTCCGGCCCGTTTTTCTGCTTTTTCGACGGTTTCTCCGTAACAGTCGCGCCGGTCGTCTGTTCGCTGGTGGCCATCTTAACACTACCGGTGTTTCCGCTGTCTGTCACCGTCGTTTGGGTGTTGTCCGCGCTGGACGATTGCGACGTTGTCAACGTGGTGACGGGAGCGGACGTCACATCAGCAAACACCACCGCCAGCGGGTACCGTTTCTGGCAAAGCATCTTAAAAGTCTTCAATTGATCGTCGCACTGGCCAAAGTAGCCGGATTTGAGCAGCAGGAACAGTTTTGTAGCTTTCTGGAAGCGGGAGATAATCATATCACAAAGTTAATGTTCGCGCTCCGTAGTTCAGCTGTGCTTGAGCAATTGCGTTGTTTTCCTTACCTCCAAGGCAACCTGCTTTAGATCGACAGCGGTTAGCAAACCGATCGCCTCGTCACGTCGCTTTTCGTCCAGAGTGTACATTACTTTTGCCGCCTCGTACACGGCATCTAAGTTATCGCGATTTTCTCGTAGAAAAGCTTCGTTTAACGACGTGGCGTTCGGCTGCCCGTGAAATAGATTTTCCCGCTCACGGTCAATCACGATGCGAACGCTCGGATCGACCGCATCGTCCGTAGAGGCGAGACGCTGTTCCAGCACTCGATAGAACCGAACGATACAACTGTGGAGCAGTGGATTGCTGGCATCAAGTTTTCGCGCCCGTTTCAGCGATTGCAGCATTAGGAGCAGCTTGTTGCGGCGCAAATAAATTTCAAACGCCATCAAATGCGTTTCGATATTATCGCTAGCCAGCTGCTGTAGCGGCTTCAAAAACTCGATAGCCTTCTCTAGCGGATCCTCGGGGCGTGCCAGCTTCTCCGGTATTAGCTCGTCCAACTGTGGTGCCTCCGGGTCACCGTCGCCTCCACAGGGTGGCTTCTTGGGGTGTTGCTCCTTTTTCTGATTCTCCTTCCACTGCGCCAGTTCCTGTTCCTTCTTCTTCTGTGCTTTCCGTTGCTTGTTCCGCAGCTTTTTCAACTCGTGTGCAGGTAAGTTTTCTACAAATAAACAAACACACCGAGACAAATGGCATCAACACCACATCTTCGTCACATCCATCTTCGCGCTCCCAACTTACCGATGTCTAACTCCTCGACCGCTGATTCATCGGCTAGAGGTTTATCGAACAGACGCAGGTAAACCTGTATCATAAAATGGTCATGATAACACTTGCTCACTAACGTTTCACATCGCAAACAGCTGAGCTTACCTCGATCGCACATTTTGCCGCCTTAAAGTAGAATGGATGTCTTCGCAAAACATCCTCCAGCCGCAGCAATCCCACGTACGAACGTAACGTCATCTTGCGCATACAGTATGTATGGAAATCGAACTGATCCTCGATAATCTCCGCAAAGTGACGATCGATCTCGTGACATTTCTTCAGCGCGTCACCCCATTTCTCCTGCCGCTGGTACGATAGCGCACACTCCGTCTGGAACCACATGCACTGCATTTCGTTGAGATTTTCCATGGCGGAAACACCGTCGCGCGTAAACTTGGCGCATATATCTTCCGCCTCCTGGATGTGATTGGCACGTAGCATGTACTTGGCGCACTTCGAGTTGATGTACCGATCGGCGGTGTCGAGGCTTTGCGCCTCGTCGAGCCATTTCACCGCTTCCAGTACGTCGCCGGCGTGCTTGTAGATCCGGCCCTTCGTCACGAACAGTTCGATCAGCGTGGGTGTGTGTTCGATCGCAGCATTGATAAAGTCCAGTGCCTTCTCCGACTCGCGCAGATGATCATAGTGCTGAGCGAGGTAGTACATCGTCCAGAGGAGCGCCGATGCGGGTTCCTTCGGTACGTCCGGGTTCGCAGCGTCTTCCGCGGAGAAGTAGCCGCTGCTAATTAAATTTTGATAGTAGCGTTCGACTAGCTTGCCGATGGTTTTCACCTTCTCCGTGTCGCGATACAGCGATCGGAGGTTCACAAATAGCGGTGGCACTCCTTTTCGCAGGTTCCGTCTCAGATGCTCGTCCACCAGTGTGCAGAACTTGTCACCGGTCGCAATATCCAGGGGCAGACGCCGTGCACAGAACGATTGCGGATACTCGGTTTGCATTGCACGGTAGGCCTCGATCACTTCCGTCGAATCGGTTAGTTCGCGTGCCTCCATAAGCTTGTGATAGTAATCCGTGTTGTCCGGATTTCGATCGATCAACTCCTTGTAGATGGTTGCTGCCTCTTCGTGGCGACCGAGCTTAAGGCACAGCATGCCCATCGATTCCTGCACGGCCAACTTGTCCAGTATCTGCTGCCCACAATGCTTCAGATGTTGCAACGCCTGCTCGTAGTTGCCGGCCTCCTGGATGACGCTATTCTGATAAAGTAACAGCTCGCTATGCTTGTAGTCGTAGGTGTCCATGGTTTGCGAGGACAAGAAAGTCTCCAGTATGTTCATGGCTGTCTCGTAGTCGCCGAGCAGATGGTAACTCATAGCAAAGCCAATCCAGCTGGCATGCTGGGATGGACGTAGCTTGAACAGCTGATGGCGCGTTTCCCGATAGCCCTCCAGATCGCGCATTTGTATCTGCAACAGTGACAAATCGCGCAGGATCTGAATATTGTCCTTCTCCCATTTCAGCGCGTTTCGGTAACACTTGATCGCTTCGTCGTACTTCTTGTCCGACCGCTGCAGCAACCCGTATACGTGCCAGCAGACGTGCGATTTCAGGTCGTTTCGGAGCCCGCGGCGCACATGGTCGTACGCTTCATCCTTGCGGCCGAGGCAGTTTAGTGTTAAACCCTTCATGGCTAACGTTTCGCCATGCTCGGTGAACTTCGGGTTCGACAGTATCTGCTTGGCCAGTTTCAGTCCATTTTTGTATTGTTTCATTTCGTAACATTTCTGAAAAAAGATTAATAAACAATTAGAATTAGAATCTTTTAAGATGGTAGTAAAAAAATATAGTTTTGCAGAATACGATCCATAGACAAATTATTCTATGGATAACATTGGCCAAGTTGTACCAATTATTATCCTGCATTTCACTGTTGTACTTCACATCTCATAACAAAAAAAGTGATTAAATATGCCGGTCCCTGTAGCTGCGGTTTCATGCTATTAGGAATCTTCTTACTTAACTCCTTATTCAGCGTTTATTTGACAGCCGCCGATTCAATGTTGAGGTTATGTACACAAAACAGCACCGTGCAGTGTAGGCGACTCTAAACAAAACGAACAAATGAAGTCATTTGCACAGAACTCCTCACTTACAAATAGCAAAACGATCGCATCAAGATGGAATTGATACAATAAACAAAATTAAATAATCACAACAACGCCACTTTCGAAGCATAATGGTACAATTTTTTCACTTCACAAAGTTTGTTGTCTCGCTCTAGTAGCGCAAGATGTCGTATGCACACTTAATGCTCTTTCACTCACACACCGATTACGAATTGTGGTCACTTAGATTTTGACCCACGTTTGAGAAGAACTTTGCTTTGGGTTTAAGCTGCGGTAAACGTGAAACTCCAACTACACTTACCAATATTTTGCGGAACAGGGCACTTTCCTTCGGTGGCAAAGGATCACTGGAAGGCATTTTGCGGTGTGTGTCGTTTACGTTCCGTCAGAGAAATCAACTAAATGAATCCAACACGAATAGACCCACGGGCGGCAGAAGGCGTAGAACGAAGAACACGTAGAAGCAGTAGCTAAACTCGTCGGCCGTGCACGTTCACTGTGTGGGGCAGAAAAAACGCATGATGTAAAAACTTCCCAATGTCCATTAGTAAATGCAGCTTTTGCCTACAGGCCAAAGCGAGTTAGCGCTTGGTTGTTTCGCGAGTTTGCAAACGTTCTGACAGGAAGAGACGGACAGTCCTCTTTCTACGACGATCCGACACACGCAAAACCACGGCGGAACTTTGATTGCGATTGTAACAGTACGCTTCAGACACCTTTCACAGAGCTAGTCGCAACGCATCCATGTATCGATGCATTTAATTTGGTAAAATTAAAAAACCGCACGCACCTGTATCATCCAACCGATCCGAAAATAACGTGATAATGATGATAATAATAACGTGGTAAGAGTAAGAAGACTCCCTGTATTAAATCCTGCGCGGTTTGACTTGCTGCAAAATCCATGTCATTTTTTTATTGTTTGTCTGTCAACCTCCAATCAACTGGCCTATATATATCTATCCACCTTGGGAACAATTTTTTCTTTCAATTTTATTGTAATTCTATAATTTTCATCAATATTAACCCACTCAACGATAATAAGTTACAGATTTTTTTCGGTAGGCTGAAAAAAATCCAAAACCTATTGCGATATCGTTGAAAATGATCTATCTGTAGCTTGGGCTACTGGGCTGGTCAATGTAAATAATTTACCCTATGAAAAATCTCGACCTCATTTGTATGACATATTGCGTCGCAAAAGATAAATAATCGAAGAGGATTAACCCGAAACACTTCTATTCATTGGCTTTCGATAAGAGTGATATGTTGATGTGAATGTTGCGAGCCTGCATAAACAGTGATCCACCTTTGACCCCATCGCAGGAACACGTTGGAAGGAACCGAACATGTCGTCCCCTCTAATCGAAGTGAAAAATCTGTATGCTCGATACGTGAAATGGGTCTCAAGTAATCCATCTGCTTTGGCGGACGTCGAATTGACCGTCAAGTGGATTTCGTACTTTGTGGCCGGTAGATATTACAACTAACTCCCGGTTAGCCCAGTACATACTTATGCTTTAATTAAATTTTGCAGGAAAAATTAACAATTCTTCTGCTGTTTCCGAGCTAGTATACTCTCTATCAAACTTGCTGGTCTTTTTCAATGACCGTATTATTGAGAAAGCCCACAACAAAACCAGTGACGATACAGAACCATTAGAACGGCATATTAAGGTGCTGTTAACGACGCTGGAATACTGTGAAGTATTTATCGAACTTTCAGCCCACAAAGTCTGGGGCACGAGTGGCCGATGGTTTTTCATCGTGGTTATACAAGTGATAAAGTGAGGCAACTGATTAGAAAGACAGCTGTTTTGTGTAAAGATCAGCTCGTAACATGATTCCTCGCTTCTTTTTCTTATACTCTTTTCCAGGTGTATCGGTAGGCTCATCTTAACTTTGTATTGTCAAAATACTAAAATATCCCGCAACCCGCCAATACCATCCATCGATCGCAGAAGCCTGCAAGACGCCAATCCTTCCGAAAATGTTTCATTTCGCGACAATCTGGAGGGTGAAGTTTCTGGAATAGTATTGAACCGTTCGGGACGCGTGATGCGCAAGGTCAACTTTTCACCATCACTAACAGCACGATCATGGAAACCACCTACTGTAGGAGATCAACCTAAACAACGGACTGAATATGGCGGTAAATTTGTATGCCCGGCGGAGATGCTGTACATTGCAAAGCCAATTATTCATCTTGCCTGTATGAGAAGGTTTGGAGTAAAAAGTTGGGCAAGCTACTTAGTAGCGTTAGCATTGGACAGTGCGAGTCTCCACATATACCACAAAAATCGTGAAGTTCTATCCAAGGTTCAACGGGTAGAACTGTCCCGAAGGTGTGTATCGATGCTGCTGTACCTGATGCGCTCACCGTTTTACGATCGATACACTAACGATAAAATTGCTTACCTTCTCAACGGTATCGGCAATAACGTGCCACTGACCGGAACCGTAGCACGGCTCATACTATCTTACATTCCACATTGGCAGGAGACCTACTTTTACATGTGGTCAACATAGAGAATCCTTTCGATTATCACGAGTATTTTGCTAAATGTGGTTGTTACTGCATGCTACGTATGCAATAGGGGTGTTATAAGGGATTTAAGAGTGCATGGGATACTTTGTCACATGGCATATTGAATAAACGTTGTCTACCAATTGGAATCGTTCGTCTCAAGTATATTTTGGTTGCGTTGCGGCTAACGCTCTCACTGACGCTGACTATTGGATGATTGGAATCAATTCAGTTCAATTTATGCTAGTCAACGTAGGATCCATTAGGATATCATTCCACAGGCAGAAGTATACGGTAAAGAACGAACGATGGTTCATAAGAGATGACTAAACAGACCGTCTAACAATAACAAAATCTGACACTGATGTTGTCAAAGCATCACTGTAAGGTATGATCAACACCGAAAACACAACGATGGTAAGGAAATTGAGCAATCACACCGTACGGTGCATCGGAGAAAGACACGCTATTGCACCATATCTTCTGCGAGTGCGGATAACTATAGAGGAAACGTTGATTGAATTAATGTGAGAAACACGCATAATTGTGTATTTCAAGTTGATCCACGCTATGATTATTTTAACTGGAAAGGTTAAACATATGATTTCAGTGTAGGCAAATTACAGTAGTACACATTTTTAAGTGTGTTTTGGTGCTAGAAACTGGCAGAGCACTGAAGTGGTAAAGAAACGGTTTTTTGTGTGTGGCAGTTTTGTTTTAGTCTTTCGCTTTCGAAGAAAGAAACAGTTGCTGGACATACTTTTATAAACATAAAATGACAAAAACCTATCGGTGAGCAGGCGGTGTATGATATTTTTTCGCTGAGCTCTAGAAATGTGCATTTCCCACCTGGCTGCACTGACCACTGATGTTGCAACTCATTTGCCTGACCGATGCACTTTTCATAGTTGCCGAACACGGTGTCCAAACGTGTCCCACTTCCTTCACCTCTAGCCGGGTTTGAATGATGGTGGTGGTGGTGGTTTCAATGAAACCTGTGTGGGTTTAGTGTTTTGTTCGTTTCTGGTAGACATGACTCACATTCTCTTGTTGAAACGCATCGCTAGAGTGCATCCACTTTCCTGTGACCTATTTGAGACCGCTTTTAGAATACATACTTTTTTCCCGCGATGATACACTTCCGTGGACCAGCAGTTCGGGCATTGGACAATACGACGTTTTACGAAGAAAAAAAAAACGCAACCTTCAGATGTCGCACCGTTGCAATTATTCACGCACTTCGCAAACACACACTTTTAGATACCCTCTGGAGAAAGAAACTGTTTGCTGGCGGTAAAATCGATTGGTTCGACCAGTGGCCATATCCATTTGTGTAAGCGAAAATCGTGAAATGCACCATCCATGGTTATGGGCGTGACAACGCTCGCTATCGTAATGGCCACCCTTTTCTGATGCAAATAGTAATTTGGCAATAGATCGATTTCATTTGAATTTCGGAAGCGTATGCCTCAAATAAATCAATTTAAGCTACATTGTGAAACGTGAAGGCCACAATTCAGTATGTTGGTAAGCCAGTCGGCGGTGGTTGATCGGTTTTCTAGGTTTGCAGGTTTAGGTCAATTTTTAGCTATCGTTCAATGGCACAGCCCAAAACGATTATTCCAAAATAGTGCATTTGAACGGAGCCGTGCTTGCAGTACACTGTAAGTATAATTGCATATAAAATAAACATAAAACATTGAGCTGATCGTTTTAGTATGGCTTTTATGGTTTTGATTTGATTATCTCTTGTATCTTTCTGGTAAAAAACGAGGGCGGCACGTCTTAAAGTTCATTAACACTGGCTCTAGCACGTCCTTGATAGGAACAGGAAACGATCGATGGCCATTCGATTTAGTTTAGGCGAGAAACGTGAGCTTACACACATTTGATCGTACGCTTCCGCATGCTTGATACGTATCTAGGTTTGCCTAATGCAGTGTACGCTAAATACAATTTTTATTATTTGATTTTTTATTGTTCGGATTCGAAAATAAATAAAGTTAATAACATAAACCATAATCACGATTCAAAGTCTAGCCTATTTAAATATTGTTAAAAATCGTACCGATGCTCGGTACCTACTAATAAGCCAGGAGCTATTCAATCGCTCGTTTAAAGCATGTACATGGGATTTGCTTAGGAATCATCATAAATCAACCTTCATCATAAGCACAGCAACCGGTCCCTACACGGCATTCTTCGTGTAGGACCTTGGTCGTACGGAGCTTTTCTCCTCGTAAAACCTTCAATCGGTGCTTTCCACCTCCCAAAACGTGATGCCTTTCTCTACGCACCGCTAGTTGGCGTCGAAAAGCTAACCAGATCAGCAGATTTCGTGCCAAATTGGAAACCTGCAATGCTGTCGAAGGAACCTAAGGTTGAGGAGGTGTGCGAGGTTTTTTTTCCTTTTTTTTTGTTTCATTATGTGTTTGTTTTCTCAGCACAGGGATTTCTGGTCTTTCAACGGTACGTCAGTACCAGAAGAATTTGAATTTGGACGCGAAAGTAAGTGAATGGCTGTTCCGCCAAAAATAAAAGTAACCTTGTATCTGTTCAGCTGGTGCTGGTGAAACCTTCGAGCATGGTACATGCACGGCACCCACAACGCCAGACAGGGACCCCGTGAGCTGCTCTTGGCGGTATCCGATTACGAAACGTGTGATCTCGTAACCCTTCCCTGCGCGGGCGCGGGAGCTTTTGGCAGAAGTTTGCTATCGGAAGAATGGGAAAGGTTAAGTTGATCTGGCGTAAACACGCCAACCGATGTCTGATAGAACAGGTTCCCCAGCATGCTGCTCACAATCATTGAAAATCGTTCGTTGAACTTCCTAAACGTAGCTCCGGGATTCGAAAATCCAACCCAAAAACCCATCGGATTGCGTTAGTGTCTCGAGCTTCCCGCGACAATGGCAAACACACGCGACGAAGCTGACGACGGTGTTGACTTTTGCTCACCAGTACCGGATCGGGCCGGGCAAACCGAACCTAACCATTTCTACCCGATTCAATGCCAATCGGTAGCTCCCGCATACGAAAACTGGTCCACTCCGTTGCGGTTCGCAACCGTCTCGTCAAACCACGGAATCTACCGCGTACAGCATGGGCTCGGAGGCGTACACGTTGGCCGCACTATTATGCTGCGGTGCCCATTTGGTTTTCTATTAAAATCGGGAGACTGATTTGGTGGGTGGCCTCGGTGAGCTAAGGGTGAGTGGGTGTGTCTGTTGCGATCGGTCCCTAGCGTTCGCTACCGTTCGCGTTAGGGCAGGGCGCGAAATATTTATACATCTTTCGCTCAGCTAATTTATTTTATTCTACCAACCACGATTGCATCATACCGAAGGTGCACGCTGATTGAACTCATGGGGGCCACATAATTGTGTTTATCGCTTTATCTCATTCGCTTTCAACGCGGTTCGTTTCGAGTCGAAAGAAAATTTGTTGAAAAGTCGTTGTATTAAACAATTGCCCTCCCAGTGAACCATTTCTAACTACTCCGATGTTATGTTAAGTGTAGTGTGGATGAGCCACCAAACCGATCCTACCCAGCCGGCAAAAACAGCTGTTGAAAGCGCGCGTTCGCGCGATCGGGTGTATTAAAAGCAAGAAAAAAAAACACAAAAAACCACATGCAACCACCACCTTCTTCATCGACGCTCGACGCTTTTTTGCTGTTGTTGTGTTGTGCTGGTTTTCATTCCTTCATAACGCAGCGCGTTGCGAGCTTTTCGTTTCGGCTCGGTTCGCCACCAACCACACTGGCAGACACGGGCAGGTCCAACAATGACGCGGCGCAGTGTCCTTCAGCGTTCGGGTCCGGCTGTCGCCATCGTTCGCTGCTGGCCGCCTTGAGGTGGCGATCGCGGTGCATAAGTGTCTTCAGCCGACTACCCTTTCAGTCGCCCGGGTGCAACACGCCAAGCAACATCATCGTCCAGCGTGCGTGCGTGCGCACATCCACCACATACACACGCACACGCACACGCTCACACTCATCACAAATACACCCGAGTAGTAGTAGTCGTTTGGCTCCATCCGTGCGGTGGCGTGTGGATGCGCGTGTGCGGCGTCTTCCCCTTTTGCGTACCAACGCCAAGGGTCGATTGCATCTTCCGCACAGCTCCCTCTGCTGACGACGATGCTACCCGATCGTGCCGCTGTTATCCGCCGGTTGCCGATGGTGATCGCGTACATCACGAACCAGCCCGCTTCGTTCTGACAAAGGGGAGGGTGGAAACGTGTAAGTGGAACCATCCTCGCTAGTGCGGCCGTTGTGTGCGTAAGCACGAAGTTCTTACTTCTCTGTCCGCGCGCAATACATGGCCCATACACGGTGCTGAGGGGGAAGCTGTGCAAAGCGAAGCAGAAATCTATGCTTCGCGACCGAAAGCTGCAACCGTGATCAGTGAGTGGATCGTGCTTGTTTGTGTGTGTGTGTGTGTGTGTGTGCGAGCGAGAGTGTGTGAGAGAGAGTGAGTGCGTTTGAGGGAGGCCCGGTTTCCCTTTCGGTGCGGCGCGAGAACAAGTTCTGGGCGGCGCAGTGCGCGAGTTGCTTCGGTGTGGATCGGTGTGTGGTTCGGTGTTGCGATAGTGCAAAAGCTCCGTGCTGACAAGTTGTTCGTACCTTCTCAAGTTAATTAGTCTCCCGGTATCGGTTTGGATGAGCTTGACAGGCACTCCATATTGAAGATAACGACACATGTAAAAACCGATACACCAATGTGAAAAGGTGACAAACGCTGGCAAAAAGTATGTGTTTCTCTACTCCCCCATTGCGTCTTTCTCTTCCTCTCTCGCACGCCCGTATTCGCTCTTTCGAAAAGTTGTGTACGTGTTGATAGTTAGTGATAACAAGTGCCGTAGAGTTGGATGATGTTGTTAGCACTGCGATTCTTACCGATGAAACGTTATCGATCGTGAATCGTTTTGATTCTACAAAGTGAATGTTTAATCATCGATTTCGAAATGACGCTGCTACTGTTTCGATGGTTTTACTCTGTTGTGAAGACTAATATTACTAGAATCAGGAAGAACAAGAACCCCAACAACTAAGATTAACTCCTCCAGGAATTGGTTTAGACCCTTTGCGTTACTGTTTTAATTAACATTTGCCCTGTTTTCGGTAGTTAAAAGTACTTGCTAGTAACTTTTCGTTCGGATTTGTCTCAACAAACGCGAATTTAGTGCTTGAGATCTGAGCAGTTTCTCGCTGTTACTTTTATTTAAATCTAACGTTTTGAGTTGGCATCCACTCACATGCAAATGGCATCCTTAGCAGCTGTTAAATGATGAACATTTTGCAAGCAGCATCGTAAACGTTTGGCCTTGGATGGATGAAGAGTGTCCTCATGCCACATAACAAGTCCAAGATTACATCAACATCTGAGGAGGAGCAACGTTTGCTTGCAGAGAATGTTGCGGAAATGTTGTGCAAAAGGCAGGCTAATAAACAATTGAATTTAAGAGAAACATTTAAATCTGGCAGAGCTTGAATTGTGTTTATTATGTTTATTTCAACTGTAAACCTTCTTTTTTCCAAATCCCCTCACAACGAATATAGTAAAGTATCATTGTGACATAATCCTAAAGATATCATTTCAAGTGTACACTCAACATGGCGGCAGTGTGAAGCGACACAAATAATACTGTACCACTGGGTCACTACGGGAATCACTTTTTACTGGTGGCTACTTTCTTGTGTTATCGTATTTTGGGCAAATCGCCGACAACGACCGCGTCGCGACCGCCGCACAGTGCACCAGAGCGGGAACGTTTTATAGTTCTCTGGCGTGGCTCATCTTATCCTCGTGCAAAAGCCATCCAACACGGTGGCATTAATTTAGCGCACAGTTAAGTTCGTACCCGGCACATAACCATCAGCGGCAGGGCGGCCAGAGTTGCCCAAAGGTAAGTCTAAATGTTAGAGCGTCAAGGAGACGTCCATGTGCGGTTGTTAAAGGGTCCGAAGAAGGCACTGGGAGTCGGTGTCTGAGAGTGAAGCGACGAAATTCCGGTACGAAAGCGGTGAAACCGAAAACGTCGGTCCCGAGCTGAAGTGCCACTCAACAGTGATCTTGCTCTGCAGTGAGCTCACGTCATAAACGTCTGCTAAAAATAAAATCCACCCTTGGAAAACCCCAATTCTACACAGCATTATAAACCTCAATCGTAGAAGGCCAATGACCCATTTGGTGCCGGTGTCGGTGATGAAAACGCGGAGAATTATTCTGAACCAGTGTTCGCTTCTTACGGTGGACGGCAGGAAACGTGAGGTTTTTAATTCTCACCGTCTGCCGAGAAAGAGGCGTATTTCCGGAGCAGACTTTATTTTCATAACTTCTTCGGCATGGCTCAAGAGTTTAGATTGCTGTAGAACATCTACGGCGTGTGTTTTACTATCGCAAAACCTTCGGGATTCCTAATCACAATTTTCGTCACAATTGTGACCAATGCAGCACAGCGTATCAGGTATCAGCTACTCCGCCAGCGGACCATGAAACATAACACAATGTTTAATCTGAAGTACACTTGATGTTGTTTGTACTTTGTAATTGACAAACAGCATCGGTGTTGTAGGCTACCCGTTTGTCCTTGGAGAAACAATTCTCCCGGATTCGGCTGCAATTTCCTACACAAGGAAATTATTTGCACAGACAAATGATCCACCAGCAAACAAGTGGACTCCAGCACTCAGGAAATCGACGACCGCTCACAGGTTCCTCCTCAAGTGCAATCGATGAAGCCTTTACGCAGTGTACCGTAGGAACCATTCGAATCAACCAATGGAACTCCAGCCGGAATGCTCTGCCAAGTCATGGTGTGTGTTCGCATTGATTATTTAGACATAATTTTAGGCAATGATTGGTAGGTATTGCTAAAGCGAAGCATAGCAAAATATTTGATTTTTTCAATTACTTTAATTGATGCGGCAGGTATTGATAGAACCGCAAACCGAAAGGAACATTCGGATCGCAGTTGGTCATTACATAGAATGAGCGGATGGGATGTGATGATTTTGCAAAAAATATTTAATGCGGATCCGAATGCTAGATTGCATCGATGTATGCTGTTGATTTGTACATTCATCACGAAGAAACAATCATTTAGCAAAAAAGAATCTGCCACCATCGATCCGGCAGAGGCAAATGTATGCATTATGTTTGAATTGATACAGCAAGAAAAGAAAAACAAAAAAGATCCCACAAGAATTACACGTCCACGTTGTAGTCGTTGGATTGTTTTTGCAAATGGGAAACAACGACGCATCCGGCGTTGATTACGAAGCCAATTACGATGCCGGTGATTCGAGCCGTTGTACGAACGGTTTGCTTGGATTGGAGCACGTGGCGGAGGGAGCAGATTAATTTAAATTCGTTACAATCGGCCCCGTCGCAGCCCATTGTGCCGGCAGTGTCCGCGGTGAAGAAGGTTCTTTCGTGCGGTTCTTATCTTCCCATCGGACCGCATCGCCGGTTGGTCAGGAACACGAACTACCTGATGATATAATCATCACGCTTACCCCGCATGCTGTCAGTGTCATGCTTAAATGCGCTGTTCATGTGTGTGTGTGTGTGTGTGTGGTTGTTGTTTTAATTTTTTGTTTTGTTTTGTTTTATGAACGTCTCACTTAACCATCGATGGGAAGTCATGTAAATCGGCATACCGCCGGCGTCAGTGAAGTGGGCAGTTCTTGCAGTTGAACTGAAGTGCAGGCTTTGCTACCGCAGCCGATGGATCTTCACCCGCTCCTCAAGTGTTGATCACATAATGCGCCCAGCGGAGCGCCAACCGGAGGGGCAGTGCACAACGCGCTGCCAAGGGAGAGGGTGCGTAAGTCGATAGTTCCTCCTGCACCGAGGATTACCAAACTGCTCGCCCCTGCCCAATGGCAGCAGAACATGCAGTCGAGCCGTTTGGTACGCGTCATTCTTCGGACCGGAGGGTGGCTTTTGACCAACGTTTACCGAGTGGCCCGGTGAGGGGTCGGTTGACGGATTACGATACGAAACTCGTAAGCTGATACGATGTTTGATGAGCATTGGCATTTCCTAGTCGTAACACATTTCAGTAGCGGTAGCAATGACATGTGCATAGTTCCCATCCGCCGTGCATGGTGAGACGAATTGTTGGACAAACACGTCACATTACTGGGTTTTTTTCTATCGAGTGGCGAGGTGTGGTTGGATTAAAATATGAATCAACTTAACCCGTCGACATGCGTTGATAAGTTATGGCAAGGAATCAAGGTATCATGTAATCTGGGTTGCAAAGCAATATTTACCTTTCAATTGGCCCGTGCAAACCTTGCACATGTGAAGTGATCTAATGCACCGATAAATTGGTGTAAGGGTGACACCATTGTAGGTATTGTATCAGTTCCACCAACTGTTTAGTTGGGCATGGATTGGAATGATCGTATCAATTTTTTTGCGGTCTAGGCTTTTCTCAATAGGCGTTCCTACTACAGTATGTAAAATAAGCGGGGTAAATGTGATTTAAAGTTAACTATTTTCTTTTTTAA
>JXXA01005888.1:0-16446 GCA_000956255.1 Anopheles punctulatus | reverse complement strand
CGTACGTATTAATAGAAACCTATAACAAGCAATTCATGTTTGTAAAATTTATATGGACGGTTTATTAATAATAAGTGATATTCTCCGATTAAATAAATCGCCTGCAGCGAAAATTATATCATTCGTCGTTGATCACCGTCAGGTTACTACACTGTTTACTCAAAGCTAAGATAAATTACAAAACACAACTATAATGATTCTTCATACATAAAATACGACTTTGACTGCTTTAAGTTGCAGAAAATAGTTTATTATAAATTTAAAAAATATATATATATGGACAGCAGAATCTTGAACAGACCTGGTTAAAAATGAAAAACAAAGCTTCTTTTACACCACCTAATGCCTCAAAGATGTGGAACTCCATGAAAGTTTGTTGACGACCATAAATTGTCGCACAGTCGTTTCTTTTACCAAACTTTTCCATTTTTTCTAAGAACAATATAAAGGATAAAAGCACAAGTATGCAAATGATACTGCTTTTCCATGATTTCCATGTGCCTTTTTTGGTAAATGTTTCTTATTTCAACGACGTCATGTTTTGGAAGCCATTCGAAGGAAGGCATTAGCCATGTATCGCTTACACATTAGAGCGCGTGTACATTTCGAACGTAACAAATCTAGCAGCAAAAACTTCCCACAAATCACCAACCATCGTGAGGCCGTGGTGTTCGTTGGCTTTCGGTTCCGTACCTACCAGTTTAGTGTGCCGCATGTCTCTTTGTAAAAATCTCTCTCACGTTGGAATCGTGCAAGGGTATTTGGAAGGATACATATCGTAAATCTCTACCGAAGGCACTTGATGCTGTTCGCAGGTTCCGTTTTGTGGTTCCGCTTGAGCATCACACATGGTCGTTTTGGATGTCCGCACCGATCGGAATACTCTACACGGGGCAAGCCCTATACCGATTCTAGTAGGGTGCTTCGAGCTCGAATTATGGTTCGCGTCGAGAGTTCCCTACTTGAATCTTCCCTATAAACACAGTTTCGTTTGTTTTGCCTAGCCTGCGGTATGCTATCGTTCTCCGGGAACAACTCTCCTAGACCTACGCCTGCTACGTACATCCTATTTTATTTCGAAACTAAGCTCACCGTGCCGCAAATGCACGGGAAAAGACGACGGTGGCCCACGAACGCAAAACAGTTGCCATCTTCCGTATGGTTGAATTCTAATCTAATAAATTTATGCAATTTGTAAAACATGGAGGAGAGCTGTATTTTATATCGAAAATATTTATGAACTTCTGAGCACCCTCGTGTGGGCAATGAAGGGATGCCGGAAAAATTGTTGCTACTAGAAGCACGGCTAGAAATATATCTGCTAGCGTTTGAGGTGAGGGAAACACCAAATTTAGTAGCATTTGGTAGTGATTTGTTTTTATTTTTCACGGGAGCTTAGAATCATGTGCTTTTCGGTTTGTTTGCATAAATAGATGCACACTTTGTAATATCTCGTATATGACCATACAATGGTATTAAGATGTTTTTCTACAAACAATCACGAACACAAAAAGCATTACTATAAAAAATTTGCCGGTATTGGGCAGAATTGTTTTCAACGAGAACTGAAAACAGAGCTGGATATCGTTACATACTGCATAGTACCGGTACATGTTGCATGATATTCAAATTTCACTTTCAACATCAGAAAACTAACAAACACTGTTCCATGAAGTAGCGTATAGTTAATTTACATTTCCTATGATAAATCTTGCGTTAGGTCCGGTACTGTTTGTAGTACAAGGAAACGCAACAGAAAAATAAAGCTTGCAGCAATTTAGATCCGTTTTAATCGAGATAGAGCACCAAGCGTCTTCGAACCGCGCTTTGTACTTGTAATAACCACTCGCAGTGTCCTTGCATTCCAGAGTGTTAAGCCACATCGTTGCTTAAGTAAATAGCTTTTCATTCTCGTTTTGCTGAATCACACAATGCTAATGATACCTGGCCATGCCAACTAGCAAGTATTTGAAGTGCAAAAAGAGTGCGGAATCTGCAGGAGGAGCAAAACATCGGTATCTCTGAGGCTCAGCCGAGGTTACCTATTCTAATTATTTCCACCCAAGTCCGTCCCGTACCTGCCCCGTTGATTGGGAGTCGACCCATTTTAGCATGGTTCTTATCGCTCACTTACGGGCGTAAGAGTGTAATTATTTATGAACGCGCGCTCCCACTCTCCTCACCAACAACCTGCTGGTCGGTTGGTGGAGTTTCCATTTGGTTGTGTCCGGGGAAATGGTGGGTTTTATACTTCCACTACTTTGCTTATCTTGCATTTTTTTCTCTCTTTCCATCGTCCCACAGCGCAAAAGAAGAACATGAGAGCATGTATCGCAAACACATGATTACCTCTTGCCGTGTTTTTTTTATACATTGTCGTCGCCCTTGACAACGGTGTCGCTAGGGAAGATGGCTCTGTTGTTAAGGATGTTGTTGATACTGGTGCTGGCGCTGTCGCCAGCCCGGTGTCGATGACTTGTTTCCTATTCGTGGTGCAGGAGTCCGGGAACCGAACGAAAGCAAACGCAGGGGCGGAAAGTTCCGGAAGGAAAAAGATGCTCAGTTGGATGCTGTCTTCCTGTCTTCTTGCTCACGTTTTAGTCTTATGTATGTTTGAGATGAGTTTGTTGTCGAGCTGTCCGTCGCACGGAAAAGCATCGTAATAGTCTCCCTCGGCGGGATTTCGTGATAATGACGATGGTTGGGCCAGAAAGAAAGCAAGTGCTACTTGCTGAATCACCCGGAGACTCATCAGAGGCGTAATTAAAAGTTCGCAGCTTCATGAACATCAGAAACTATCGCCTTAACGACAAGATATGAGCTGAACGCTGTAGGAATTGTTGGCTGTTTACTGTTCACGTGGTTTGTTTTGTTGCCGTGTGGCATCAGCAGTCCCTTTCCCTCTCGCGGGATCCGGAAGAACGAGCATCATTTTCCGATAATTATGACGATACGCATGGGCTGGTGCACTATGAGCCGGTCGTACCCACGCACGCTGTTGTGACAAACGCGACGCAGGCGTTATTCGATCCCTCTTCTGTCTTCAGAACGAACGTGTGACTATGATCCTTACACGTTATCTGCCCTCAGAGAGGAAGATGCACCATTCATGAGGAATATGCAGCACGTCATTTTTCCAATGTCATCCTTGGCGACAAATGTAAAATTTCAAATGTTGTCCCAAAACCCAAAAAACTTCTGGCTGCAATCTGACACTAAATGGAGGGAAGTGAATCGATCTCTCAAATTCCGTGCCTGTCAGGTTGTGTAAACTACTTGGCCACTCCCGCAGCGTGTGAGAATCGTTGTTTCCCACTTATTTTCACGACCCAAGTTTCGCGGTCTGTAGAGACTCTTGTGTCAGCTTCCCTTGGGAAATCGAAACAGGAATCGAATACGACCCTTAAAAATTCAAATTTTTTAAAGTCAGTCGACGAAACAAACGACCGATAAGGAGCGGTGCGTTGGTAAGCTAAAACATCTGTCGGAAGTATGGCATCGGACGAAGATGTTATAAAAAACGCTGAAACAAGCACATACTGTCCAGCGTGAATAGATGATGAATCGAGAAGCTATTTTTCATTTCAGTGTACTTACAAAATTTAAACAGGATACATTTTTCTTGAGATTTTATCTGAAAATAACACATGAAATCGTAATCAATTCCATAGAATATGATCCAAAAATAAATTACAAAATGTAATAAATCAATGCAATTCATATCAATAGAACAGTATCTAAAATTATATTCTACTCTTAATGGCTTAGGTTTAATGAATAATTGATAAAAACAATGAATTTTTTTATAAGTAAAATGTATGTCAGTAAAATGTTATACTTTCAATAACTTTTAACAATTTTATTGTTATTTTACTCGTTTGCAACATCTTGCACTAAACAGAATTGTTAATAAATGCTAATTATCTCTCTTAAGACTAGTGCATTTTTATTCGTTCTACATCATCATAAACTGGTTGAAACATGCTATCATATAGAACTTTTCGTAACATTTTTTAGAAACAAACTGACCAGTTTTATTTAGACATTATTGGCTGGGAAGAACAGTCCAGTTGAGATTATGTTACAGACCTACAATAATGTATTTACAATTAATTTTTATATATTTTATTTTAATATTTTTACGTAAAAATGTAAACGAAATATAAGCAATACATTGCAAATAACATAGTTTTAATCATTTTTTCTGGTAAATAAAACGATAAGATACGATAAAATGAATACCGTTGCTAACAAATTTCCCATGGATTTTTTGTTATAAATTGTTCATTTATCTTCATGCGTATATAAACAGGCTCAACATCGCTGCAAGTGATAATGCCTCATTGCAGATCTGAGTACAGTCCCATTAGCAAGTGATACCCTGAGACCAGATGAGATATATGACTTGCGAATTATGCTCACCCGAATATAGTCATATTTCAACGGTCGATGCGTCCTATCTCCAATTCACGGCTAGTTCACCCCTACTTTAGATCTCAAGAATCCGCCAGGATGAAGCCTGTTTCGGATGAGAAAATTTAATAAATGTCCCTGTTGCTTCCGATGCCTACGTTGCCGTCAGGAAGTACACCCTTCCGGGAAAGTTTCTCCCTCGTGTAAATAACTGAAACAAGCCGGAGCAAACATTTTTTTAGTTTGGTTTACCTTTCGTTCTATTCCACAATTGATTGCATGACGCTGCATCGGACAGGGGGCTCTGTGTAGCCAGTGTAGCTCACCTTCACGGGAGGATCAGAGGGTTTGAACATTCCTCTGGGAAATAAGGTGATGAGAGTCTGTTCGAGAGAGGCTGTGTGAGGAAAATTAAAAACAAGAGTGATTTCTACGTTTGCAATAGCAGTAGCAGTGGTTGGGTACTACATTCCCTCGATTGCTTGCTCGCCTCGTAAATGTTCCGTGGAAGCCCTTTTTTCGTACTACCGAGCGTAGGCTGCCGAGATCTATTTCCTGAGTGAGGTGAAAATGTCATGCCACAAACCAGGAGGAAAAACTTGTATTCCTTCAGCTCATTCATAATTCACTTTCTTAGGGAAAAGGCCAAAACACAATCGTCCCATTACGACCACCACTAGCATCTAATATATATTTTCCGGAGGAGAATTTCCCTCCTTGCCGTTATCGCCCATCTCAAAAGGGGTGAGTGCATGCCTGTGTATGTATGTGCTATTTAAGGGACCATTGATCCCTTTAGTCGCTGCCACAATGTGAGAAGCTCGCTGCGTGAAATAACACTGTTTCATATGGGTTCGCTCCCTCACAAACTTTCTTCATTGAAAATCGTTTACCTACAGCAATAGCAACAGCAGGCTCGAGTTCGCCGTCGGTGCATTAAAAAGCAACAAAACATGCGGAAAGTAGGCGAACATATGTGAAACTAATTTTTGTGAATAGGGATTTAAATCCTGCGTGTTAATAAGACAGCAGAACGTAGTTCCCTTGAGTCTCACCTAGGCTACGAAACCGCGCCAGGAGCGATGTTTATTGGATTTTCCAACAATACCAAGGGTGGCGTCTTTTGCTTAAAATTCGATTTATCGGCTAAGGTTTAATGTTTAACACGCTGAAGGATTTCTGACATTTAACTTCACCATGGGGATTTATTGGAAAAGTATTAAATCTTTCCACAGAGATTCCCTGATTCTCGGTAGGTCTCGATGGCCGTAGAACAAAGAATCTTTGTTGAAACTACAAGGATACCATAAAGTGTTGACATATTATCACGGATACACGGTTTGAAATGAGGGTTTGAAATGCTTTGTTTTATAGATATTAAAAATACACTATTCTTAGGGGCTGTCGATATATTGGCAGCAATTCAATTACTTAATTGAGAAAGGAGCTACTTACCCTACTTTCATTCAATTATGATAGAAATCTCATAAACTGCTTAGCTTTAAGGATTCAGATGTATCCTGCATTCTAAAGACGTGCAGACGGTGAGTACGCACTTAACATGCTTAGGTAGTTGCGCTATATTTCATGCTCGTCACCTACAGCTGGAAGCATGCAGTCGTTATGAACCCTATCGACATAAAGTTTTTCCACTGACCGTGGGTGATCTCGCTCGCCAAAACGGAAAGGAGCGACATAAATGCTCCTGTTGAGAAACTATTCTACGTGCTTCGATTTTGCAAACATTATTACCCTCATCATCCCACAAATGGCACAAGCAGTTCCCTGCGTCCATAGACTAATAAGCAAGATTATATATTATATAAAGAAAATAATAAATTAAACTGCCTGCGGGATGGTCAAAACCACCTCAGAGCGAATGTTTTTCATGCTATTAAGTAGAACTGAATATTGCACCATCAACAGTTTTCAAAAGGGCAGCGTGCTGAATGTTTACTGGGTTGGGAAGGATAACTGGATAGAAAGGATAACGTACTCGGGGTTGTACGAAGCTGGTCATACAATCTCGCAGCATAAGATCGGAAACAATATAAACTTGTATCTCGCCGTTGGTACGTATTTTAGTAAGTTTATTTTCACACCAAAATACACTGGTTAAATACGCTTATGTTGTCCAGCTAGACGAGTCCGGTCAGTAAACAGTGCTCAGCAACAGAGAATGGCGAAAGAAAAATGACTGATAAATCCTGAATAATGATATGACAACTGCACGGGAGCGGTCGTTTGAGGGAAAAGGGACACCAACACTGTGTAATAAGATAACGTTCCCGGGAATATTGCAGCTCGTATTTATTTCCCCACTTTTCTACTTGCCGAGAGTAGGAATGGGGATGGAATGAAATAGTAATGATAGCTTTTGCAGAAAGGACAAAAGACAAGTGCAGTAGCAATGGAAACAGCAGGATCACTGAGCATCACACACAAAATGCTACTTCCGTAACACATAGCGGGTGTTTCAATATGGGTGATCTGATAGTCGATATTGAAGGGGACGAGGGCCATGGCACTGTGGAAGAAGGGAAAATAAAATGCAGCAAAGCTTGACTAATCCTCTTTATTCGCTAGAAAATATATTTTCGGTATTATTTATGCTTGGATGTGTCTTATGATTGAAAATATAAGCATCGTTTGACGCAGTGATGATATCGACGAAGATAGCATAGTGCACATACACCGTTCGAACCAAAGCCGGTGTGCTGATGCATGTGATGAGGTAAGGGGATGAATTGTGTTAGCTGGAAACCGATACATCCGAAGTTATCCTGCACCATTGGCATTACCGAATGCTGAAGTGAGCTTTACAATACTTTTCTTCCTGTTGTTCACAATGAGATATGCATACTGTTATATTTATATTCCTAGATAAAAATATAGTTTGCATACTGTTTGTCAAAGAAATGGATTCACTTAACGATCGGTTAGAGAGGTAAACTTTCTGTCAAACTAACTCTAAATCGTTGAAGGGTTTAAAAGTATTCAATAGCCAAATCATCGTCAAAGAGGAAACGACATCTGAGCAAATAATTTTTAGATGATTTGATTTTTCATTATTCCGCAAAAAAAAGATAAACTATGATACTTTTGAGTCATTATTTGTTATCACTTTATCTTTTTTTTTAAATGAACATACTAGCATATGATAAAACAGGCACTGCTGAACTTCTAAGTTTCCTTTAATTCCAGATTTATATAACACAAAAAGCAACTATATTGTTCATAAACACATTAACCTCAAAAGAAAACAGAACTACATTCTGTAACTCTAAAATTATTCCTATTGATAAAAGTGCGGCTTTCAAATGCTTCTCATACTGCATACTTCATTAAAACGCCTCCATGGTCATTGAAATAACAATCATTGTTGTTCTTTAAACACGGATAATTTTTCGAACGGATTACATACAGATTGAATTTCACCTTCGTAAAACTCATTGCAGCACCGGATCTCATAACTTCTTATGAAAACCACGCTGAAAGATTTATCTTCCTGAATTGATGCCAACCACCTAGAACCTCGAGAGTCTATGAAACCTACGTTCGAACAGGTCTGTGCGGATTTTGTAATGATGTTTTGCTCGCGATTTTATCCTCGATTTAATTCTAAAAGTTCAAAGCCCCTGGAACGAAACGGAAGCAGAGAGAGAGCCATCCCTTGGACCACACAATACCATTTCCGAAACGCACTACCATTTTTCCCAAATGACTTGTAAATCATTCTTTGTGT
Source organism: Anopheles punctulatus (assembly GCA_000956255.1). Lineage (NCBI taxonomy): Eukaryota > Metazoa > Arthropoda > Insecta > Diptera > Culicidae > Anopheles > Anopheles punctulatus. The sequence goes on along the minus strand of JXXA01005888.1, from coordinate 8,288 downwards.
GCAAACGTCGTTATATTTCTCCTCTCCAAGGACTCAAGTACCGACCGTTTGTTGTGCACGGTGGCGGTAGCTAAAATAGATACCACGAAAGTCGGTAAAATCGAAGGGAGCGAAGTCCAAAATCGTACCGCAGGTTGCCTTGGTGGGTTTTCATTACCTCAAGTGCTCATTTGTACTTTTTAATGCGCTGTTTTTCCATTCCTTCCAGCTCAACGAAGAAAGATTTGTGAGCGTGCATGCAAAATATTTGACTGGGGGAAGGATTTGTGTTGTTGTTGTATCGCACTGGTCGGTAGCATTTGTGCCGTTTGGCAATAGTTACAGTGAATGTTGTCATTGTTAGGGAAATTACAGCCGAATACGAAATCGTCAGATTCGTCGTTCAGAAGTCCGATGGCGAGAGAACGCCTTGCAAAACTATCATCAGCCATGGACTTCGCTTCAATTATGGTTGACTTATGGCTTACGGCCGTAACTGCAATTACCGCTTGTAGGCAAAGAGGTCAAAGGGGAATTAGAATCATGCGGAAAAAAACCTCTGGCTGAACATAGAAGAAGTACCCAAAAGTGCTTTGCAAATAGACGTTAAGTTTGATTTAACGCATAGCTGAACTAACTCACAAGAATAATCTGCACGGGCCGCTGGTTTGCTCTTGAAATAGGAAGAAGAAAAAACACTTCAATCTGCCTCCGTCGGAAGGGTGGTTGCGTAGAAACAAAATTGGATGACCTGAGCAGATAGATAGTAATTAATTTTAGATTTATTCGTTTAGCTTCCCTTCAACAAGCAAGCCACTATGCAAGCGCCATACAGCCCTGTCTGATTATTGAGATACTCTATTCCGACCAGAGAAAAGGGGAGTTTGCCCCTTCGGTCCTCTTGTCTTTGATTAGGGGATACATTGCGCTGGAAGTTAAAGCACGGTTTCTACAGCAGACGGCCACTCTAGTCTCTTGTTGGGTTTCTCGCTTACCATTTTACTGAAGGACAACCTTCTACGAGGATGATTACAGGAAGGTTTTGAGACACGTTGTGTGGAAAACTATGGGTTACTCGGTGGGTTTTCCATAGATTGGTCGGTTTTGTGGCGACGCATAATGAAACGTTGCGGTACTAGCGATGATCCTTCGTCATTCGACTAATTCATGGCGTATATTCAACGCGAAGCTTTGAGGTTTTGTGTTTAATGAGTTCGTGGATTAAATTGATCACATTTCATGACTATCGCGCTAGGACCGTGGCAAGCATACCTTCAGTAACAATAAGCAGTGAAAGTTTTAGAGAAGCCGCGGAGAAATTTTCAACATAAGAAGTTTTAACACCATTGATCGTAGACTAATTGATCGGATCGAAAAGCAGGCGCTGATGTGCTGCTCTTCCATTTAAGCACTGTTGCTCGTCCAGCCTTGATTTAGTTGCAGTTGTAAACGGCGAAGTAATGTTCCAGCCAAAGCACTCGCGGTGAAGCCAACCAAAGTCACTCAATCCGGCGACCCTTAAGAAGAGCGTCTGGCATTCACTGCTCCTTTTGGTGCTGTTTAAGCGAAACAAACATTTCATTCCCAGCGACGACGGTTTGCACTTGCACTTTCGACCTGGCAATTGGTGTGGATGGGCTGGGACTAAGAGTGCACAAGGGTCTGGTGGCGGGCAGCAACCGGAAACTATCTCGAGTGGACTTGAGACTGAAGTACGCGCACTAAGAAGCCTTATTGAAGTGCGCGGTCTCAGTGCAGGGAAAGAGCGTGGAGAAATAAACCACGCTGAAAAAGTTAAGAGTTTGAAGCACTGTAAACCGCAGAAAAGTTGTTCTTTTCATTTACCACCACCTTCTTGACTCGTTGCAGCTTGCGGTTGCGTTCTTGGCGCCTGCGGAACATGGAGGAGTGTTTGATTGTGTTGGCGAAGGGCGATTTCTGTGCCGCAGGGCAGCATCTGTGCAGCTGATGAACGTTTCGACCATTAGTTTGATGAAAGAGTTGAAAGTGTGATTTTTTACTCGCTTTCTCGTTATTCCACGGTCTGGTGCAAGTGCAATAAAAAATACTTTCAAGGAAATTAGTGCATTGTGCAAACGAAGAATTAAGCATTGCGATCAGAAAGAAAAATAGTGCGCTGAACGTTATATGATAGAGCGATGGGAAATGGAAAGCTATTTAGCGAAGACTATAATGCTCGAAGTTTCATAGAGGATTTACAATCGAAAGTTTATTCCACGTGTTTTTCTCCTCACTTGTGCAGTACTTTTGTTTGCTCTGAATATTATTTGCTAATTAGTTTCTTACGTTCTTAAGATGTAATACCGATTAAGTTTTTTTTTTCAGATTCAGACAAATTTAAACCTTACTTGGAAATATTTTATATATTTAAAATATCGAGGAAAAATATATGTGTTCTTTATTTATTATTTCTTCAATAAAGAATTAAATTAATTATATGATAAAGCTTAGTATTAATAACCTCACTCCCAACATGGGTCTATACGACCAGGCCGTGAAAAAATGAAATCAAATCAAATCAAAATAATCAATTTTAAAATATTTGAATAAAATGTTTGAAAACAATTTGGAGTGATCCAACATTAATCTTTCATTGTCTTTGTCTTTTAAATTTTCCATAAAAGTCATTTGTTTCCTGAAACGTTGAAGCATTTTAGAAAAAATCTTTAGTACTGGTAAATATAACAATAATTGTGGAAATTTTATCGGTGAAATAAAATCGTTTATTAACAAATTACCACACCAATGCAAACTCCATAAAAATATTATATTCAAAATATTCGCACCACTTTTAGATTCACCTCAGTTTAATTAAAACAAATTACACCGTAGATCTCATAAGAATTGTGTTTCGCCCTGGGGAGGTAAAATACTCTGCAATATGTACCGAAGAAAGTGCTCATTAACAGCATACTCAAGTGCTTACCAGTAATGCATTGGAAACAAAAAGCCAGCAGCGGTCAATGGCACAACAAGCAGCGGCTTATGTATCATTTCCATTTGAAAAATTCCTGCTCGCTCCGCTCTCCACCTACTGCACATAAAAGTTGCATCGCTTTGGCGAGAAAAGATGCATCTTCGACAGTGCGGTGCAGCAGCCTTGAAGTGAGTACGAAAACAACACGCTCAACTCAGTTTTGCATCATCTTGGAAACACCAAAATACAAGGCAACCATCCCTGCAACGGAACTACTTGCCTCCAGACTTGGTGTTCCCGGTCCGCTGGACGTAACCGCTACCGAGTTTATGATTCAATTAAGATAAAAATGTTGTGTTAATGGTTCGGTTGAAAAGAAAATTGAATTATGAATATGAAACCATCTTACACTTTGTTTGGCTCTCGGAGCTGGAGATTCGTGTCTGCACTGAAGAGTTTCCGTGGCTAGTGGCGATGTCGAAATGTTGTTGATTCTACTTGAGATCAACGGCTTAAGAGTGGGGTTTCGTTATGAGCGTCCAATATTCCTCTAGACATGTTGCCAACAAAAAAAGGCACCAGTAAAGCGGAGTCACAGCGAGATCCATAAATTGCTCCCGCTCGCCGAATCGGACCAGTGGATGAGTCAAGCCATTTCGAAATGGTAGCAACACAACCGCAACATGGGCCACACAGTCGGTCATGCTGTGCCATCGGATTGCAGAACCACATGGCTACTGGCGTCCAGCGGCGAGAACTGCAGATACGTACGATTTAAAAGAACCGAACCAAACGAACTCTATTCAACCTGTACGGCATGGCCACCGCACGTACGCGTAAATGGTGAAGCTCTCGCCAATGTGATTGTGTTGCGCTTATGGAATTGCTGTCCCTGCCAGCCATCAGGGTAATCGATCGACGGAAGCCGGTCCATAGAACCGCGACCGTACCTGATAAGGAACGTTGGTGGATTGAAATCTTGTTTTTCTTCCTTACCTCACGGTTCTTGCTCCCGGTGTGCGACAGATGAAAAATCCTATCAACCTCCGATGAAACCTTTGTAATAAAAAGGCAATCATAAATAAGAGCGAGAAAGCCTGTCGCAACTATCCGATCTGCAAACGGTCACACGAACGGATAAGTGATATGATCCACTCGCATACCACTGCGTCAGCCCCGTTACAACACGAAACGTAGGAGCCGGCTGAATGCTGCTATTTTATATTGTTAGCTTCGATACGTGCACAAAAGGCAAAGGAACACCAATAGCTCCCAACCATTTTGTGGTCGTACGTGAAACGCACAAGTTTGTAAAGTGCTAAGGTAAGCTCGGTAGACGATCATATGGAGGAGGTGCAAGAATCGAAGAAAAACCAAGTTCAATTTCGCACTCGGTCGCAATTTCTTACTCACCACCGGAAAATTTCACACTAAGGATGGAAATGGCATGTGGAAGCATTGGAAAGGGAAACGATTGAGCCGTGTCTCTGTACGTTTTTGCATCAATATATTCGGTTCGCACAATAATGCGATTGCAACCACTTTGCGGCCAGCTTCGAGTCAGCTTTTGTGAAGATTATTTGCCAAAAGTGCACAAATTGCCTGGTTTATGTGCTGCCGGTGATGCACTGAACCGTGGGAAACGGTACACTTCAAGTACTGCATACTTCAGTTTATGATTGATTCTGTTCCGTTTGGTTGTATAATTCTAAACACAGACAAATCTGTGGCCTCTATGGAAGGCAAGCAACAGAGCAGTCTTTGCAGGAAGAAAGTTAAACAACCGACCAAATGTTGTTTCAACGATAATCGATGCGGTTGGCCTCTTCATTGTCCGTATACTATCCTATCGTTGACGAAATGGCGCGCCCGCCACAGAATAACTAGCAATAAATTACAAACTTAATGAGCCGAATCATTTTCTGCCGAAAACTTTGCTCTGCACTTCTGCACATTCGGCGTGGTAGAAGGTCATAAATAATTGCATACCCGCGTGACAATCGGGAACCTCCATTTACTTCCGTGATGACGCTTGGCGACGATCTTTTCTATTCGACCAAATAAAAGGACGATAGGACACAGTTTCCTTTGCCAGCAATGATACAATTTACTGCTCGATTATGCAAATCATATGGTTATATGATGACGCTTGAGTTTAATGTCTACCAGAGGAGACACTAGTGACCTTGAAGGGAAAATGAACATCATGTTGGCAGAAAATTATATCCGCCCTTCAGCCATTATCGCAGGTGGCGTTGATCTCTATCTCCATATACAGCAGCATTGCATTCTTTACCAATGTTTGCTTAAAGCAGCATAGAACGATATCTAAATGGGAGCGGGTATCTTGTCGCACTGCCCCCACCCGAGTTTTCCCACGACCCGGAAGGTGAGACACATTTCGTTGGAGTTATTCGTTTCTTTTTTAGAGATTCGAAAAATTCCCAATTTAAAATGTTGCTTTCATCGGAAGGACGAGATTCTGATTTACTGAATGTTTGTGTATTTTCTCCGTCGCTCCTTTGCTCCAGATCGTGGTTTGAAAAACGAGACGAGAAGAAAAAAATGGGGAAGAAAAAATTAATGCGATTAAGAAGAAAGATTTTCTTGCGATTCCTCTGGTTCGATTTCGTTTGTAGCTTTGATACCCACGATTGCGTTGTGTTTTTTTTTCTATCCTTTTGCGTCACATTGCTCGTTTTGCACCACCGTTCGAGCAAATGATGCTGAATAAGGCGTGCAACTGTGCATTGAATGCATTTTCGATCCAATTTCGTAGGCTACGTTGACTATCTCTCTCTCTCTCTCTCTATCTCTCTCTCTCTCACGTTGTATGTGTCCATATAGTACGATGGGTGTTGGAGCAGATGAAGGGATTGTGAGTCTCCGAAAGTGCATTTACTAGAAAAGCAAAATGTGTCTTTTTCATTTTTCATGCCCGCAGCATATACCACTGTTGTGAGCCACTCGGGCACCGGTACGAGAAAACGTAGGAAAAGTCATGCACATACCACACACAATACTACGTTTTATTTTAGCAGACGCGTTGCAGTTACATACAATTCCATTCGCCCGTGCACGGTGATGTGTGTTCTTACAAACGAACTGAAACTGTCAGCTTTTCGTTAAGCTTTTCGTGATGAACATTGCTCTAGAAGATTCTTCAATTTTATCCATTGCCATGCGTGAATGCACTCCTTGGTTGGGGGAACAGAAATGCATTATGATGGGCAATAAGGTAAAGAAATAAAACATGAAAAACGATACGCCGCCTGCGAAGCGCATCTAATCATGTACAGGGATATCATCGTGAAATAAAAGTTGGATGCCGACGTTGTGTCTCCTGGAACGATGCTCTGGAACGGTAGTATGTTGCAATGACTAATGGGCATCGCTATGTTAATCCTCGTACGCCACGGTGTCTTGTTTGACAGGATTCCAGTCGGTCGGATTGGGTTCGTTCCGTAACCACAACGATTTACAAATAACAAAGCCATCGATCCTCGGAAGACAAAAATGTCCCTGTTGCGTAGGTTACCCGCTCAAAGGGATGGACAAATCGCATAAGCAGTAAGCAGACCGGATTATGCGTTTAATGTTGCGTCCTTCGTAAACAGGGATTCGAAAAGGAACTGTGCCGGAATGGGATTAAACTGCATTGTTTTTCGAAGACAGCTACGAATTGGGATGGAAATGGAATAAAAAGCTCCCCGTGGTTGTTTCGTGGTTTATAATTATCCTGCAGACAACCGAGTTGTTTCATTTTTTTTTTAAGAAAACAACATCCACCGGGAGCTCATTGAATCGACATGTAATTTTGATCGTGCGCAGCATAGTGAAGCTTTATCCTTTTCGAGCCCGAGGCGCTTGATGTGTTGCTCAGGACGGACCATAAATAATGCGTATGGGGTACAAACAGCCGTGCCTTCCGTTTATCCAAGAGACCGAAATTCTCCAAGAAACATCAAGGAAGTGTCGACATTTTTATTTTATAAGCGATGGGCGTTTTGTGCACTTTCCTTTTTTTGTTTCGTTTTGTTCCTTTCCTAAAACCTAAACCCCCAAAACAGGAAATGGAAGAAAATTCGTTCGTTTATTGTTGTCTTTTCCTCAGCAAGGACACATGCTATTTTTCCTCTATTTATCTCGCTCTATCTTTCTCTCTATCTTTCTCTTTCTATCTTTTGCTCTCTATCTCTTTCTATTTTTCTCATAAACGGTTGCGTTGAGCATGGAGATAGCATTCTTCGAAACATTCCTTTATGTGTCCCTTGGAAGAATACCGCGTCCCGCTCGCATGGGATTAAACCATTATTTTTTTCATTCTCCGGCACAAAACTCCCGAATGTAATGGCAACCAACCAGGATCTTTTACTAGACACCAGAACAGAGGTACGAAAATGGGTATCGGAAACGATGGCTACAGCTAGCAAACAAATACTGTGTTGCCTGTTTCTGAATTCTGAAGAAACCAGCTGAGGTCGCAATCTATGAGACTTGGGACGCAAGGAGTTGCTTAAGCCGGTGTCAACGCTCTTGTTACCGACACGGATGAATGGGAAATTAATTTTCATTATAAACGCTTCCATTGCAGTGTTATTTATTTATGTCGTCCCAACATCGGCTTACTACTTGCATGGCCAAAACATTGATTTCATGGTATTATTTTTAAAACAGGATTTATAGACGACAGAACCCAAGACAACTTCGTAATCCAGTTTGCGAATGTTTTGCAGAGATTCCCAACGGCTGCACCGGTATCCTGGCCACATTGAATAGTTCGTACGGGTGCGAAATGGTAGTTTGATAGAAAGATAAAAAGTATTAAGAACTGTATTATAAGTTATCAGCTACATGATAAGCGAACCTTTTTTGTCGATTCTCCGAAGAGCAATCGAATCTGATCTACTCAATATTTACGTCGTTGTGCCGCCTGACGTCTTTTTCGCGCATTTGTTTGACATACAACAGCTCACCCATGACGTGTAGATAGACATAAATAAATCTCATTATCGAGGGGTTTGCCAAGGGCAAGGTGGGTGAAATGCTCTTTCATCTTTGGCCACCAAGTGGCACGTTTTGAGAACCGCAGCTTGAAGGTAACCAGAGCACTAATCCGCTTAGAGCGACGACATCCTTTCCATCGTACAATTTGAATGAGTTTCCGCAAAATTTATCCTCACGGCATCCATATTCCCAACCGTTTTCCACCAACCAAAGACGCAGTGCAAGGGCAGATGTGTTAGATAATTAATTTTATACCATGTCTCGACAACCGCGCACGGTTCGTTGGTTAACAAAAATTTTGCTGGCTGCCAAACATTATCGCTTGGTTTAAAAGTTTTTGGTTTTAGCTCAGGCAAGGCGCGCT
>JXXA01005883.1:0-29223 GCA_000956255.1 Anopheles punctulatus | reverse complement strand
ACTAATTAGCACGTTCACGCACATCCACACACTCGCGACAAACTAATTCTCGCATCTTCCTCCACAGTTGCCGGTTAGTAGCATGGCAACGCTCGAAATCGTGCGTTCTCCCTCCCTTCCGCGGTGAAAAGTGAAAACTCGTTTTTCACGGCACCATTTATGGGCCGGTACCGCTGCCATCCGACGCAAACTTGCTGCCTTAAAATCACCGACAAGACACCGATTCCTAAGGAACAGAACAACGCGAAAAGCACCCGTTTTGTTTGTCTCACTTCCGGCGCGAGTCCGGTTGCTTTCGGCCGGGATGGGGCGAGGGAGGAAAACATGACAGCTAGTTCCTTCCCGAAAAAGGATTGTGTGGATCCGGCGGCAGGACGGCTGATTAAGAGCTCAATACCTCTGGGGATGGCTGCCCCTGTAGGACGATGTGCCGGAGCAGCATCACCCCTACCAGGAGAGCATGAAAGCGAGCAATTGCCGGTTGTAGCTGGCAGGATCTGAAAGACACGATGACACGAAAAGAACAGCCACCGCAAGCGCAAGGCGACACTTCGCAAACCGGCGAAAACCGGGTGAACGTTAAAGCAATTTCACCTCATCGCCTCAGCGTGGCTGAAGATACGAAGCACCGCCTGTGCTGTGTCCCGAAAACGAACGCGCGAACGCTGCAAAATTGCGATACCAGCGAGATTCTCCGAGCGGGCTGGTGGTGGCTGCTCCTGGGAAGTTTTGCTCCACGGAAGCGAACTCCATTCACTGACCTCCTTGGGGGCGTTCAACGACGGTGTAATGACGATAATGAAGAGATGAAAGCGTACACCCGTGCACCAGTTTCACGACCTGCTTTCTGGCTCCCGAAATAATAAAAAATGAACGACGAAAACAGCGAAACATGCACGTCGCAAAAGCTACCAACGTCGCTCGTCTCGGTTGTACGGATCGGTGCATTTCCTGTGCAGCGTACTTCCTCGCCGGCTCCGTCATGGGAACGAGCGATGATTATAATGCGTCCCGTTTGCTTGCCCTCTAGCGAAAGCTGGCATCACCGGTGTCACCGAAAGATCAACCCGGCACAGGCCGGAAAGAACTGTCGCGCACTTGCCGTCCCGTACCGACGCTATGAGCCTTTGCTGCAATTGTGATGCAATTTTCGGAGTTCGACACCATCAACTCCTAGGGGGGGGGGCGTGAGATAGGGGGGCATGTTGTGTCGATCGTAAATGAGCTAAAATTCGATTCGAGTTGGTCCTTCCCTACGGGCGTTTTGACGAGACTTTCCAAAACTCACTTGACAGTTTGATGCCCGCTAGATGGCAGCAGTGTCGTACAGCGTGTTTAAAGAGCGGAGTCGTTGATCAAAGTAAGCCGTTTGACCTGATGTGCTAGTTTTTCTTACGAAGCAAGTTTTTCTTTGCGCTATCTTCGGCATTTTCTTCTTTAGTTTCATTCAAAAACGTCCAGTAAGTGTAAGTATTTTACAGATGCATGTTCAATAGATTGATAGGATAACTTTAAGATAACTTTAAGGAAAACATAATTGCATCGATCCAAGCCTAACACAACCGCTTTTTGATATCTAGAACATCTCGGAGCATCGTTCAAAAGTTATCGTTCTCTGTGTATCCTAGAATAGCTTCACGACTGCTATTCTAAAAAACCAGCACATACACTATTGCCAAAAAATCCATATCTCCGTCAAACCGGAACCGGTGCCATAATATGTCGCCATCCGCGAAACGACACAAACATTGTTTCCGACTGTGGAGTGCCCGAAATCTCAATTCCCACGAGCAATCGTAACTCCCCAAAGGTTTGCCCGCGTACGAATATTACGAGACGCTGAAACGAACGCTTTCGTGTTTTCGCGAATCGTCTACAGCCGACGTTGGTGCGGTGGCAACCGAAACATTTTAAACATTATAAATGTAATCCCGTGGGTAGTATAAGTTTTATGTGAAAACGCTGTCATAAGCATTGGGTGATGGGTTTTCCCGTATCCGTGCGTGTTGAGATGCACTGCACATTAGCGTTATTATCGTCGGTAAGTGGGACGAACAACAGTCACAAAACACAAAAAAACAACAAGAAGAAGAAGAATATGTGCGGCTACGCCACGCTAGTGTCACGGGGAAACAATCACGGCCCTTACCGACCCATTAAAACCGCTATACCGGTGGCAGGGCCCCGCTGCAATATGACATTACACGACGAGCCCCATCTCAAGAGCGTTAGAAAGTGTCAAACTTTTGCAATAAGCATTTTCCTCGAAAGATGCTTTCAGGTGCTAACCTTTCCACGGGGCCTTTCCACGGTCCACGGTTGTGCGCCACTAGCAGCGAAACACACAAAATGAGAAGCTGGAAAATAAATATTCCGGTTTTGATTTCCAGCCCGTTGTAACGTGTCAAGTCTGCGGTCATGGAACACTCGCCGACGAAACGGAGAAAAGTTTTAATGCCGCCATGTCTTCATGTCGGTTGGGCACGCTTAGTGATGTCTTAGTACGCTTTGTAAGTGAATCCGAAGGGCTGCACAGTCAGGCAGGAATGAAACATTTAGAATATTGTACGTCCTAGGAGTTTCGTATTAGAACATCTTAGAATGATGAGTGCGTGATTGAAACGTTTAAGTAGGGAAAAAATCAGCCTTTTCAATTTTTTTTTCTACAAATATTAAACGCTTTGGTAGAGGTATTTAATTATAATTAGTTTCGTTTTATTTTGCCTGGTACATTCAGTTTTAGTACACGATTTTAGTACAACATGCTGAGGCTTTAGGATTTCAGTACAACATAGTGCTCTAAAGATCCTATCGCAGACTGCTAGCGCAAATGGTTCCAATTAAATTCCATAACAGCATTAAAGCCTTATCGACAACAGCCCACCGCACTGCCTCTCTCGGGACGATTATCATACGGCTAGGATTTCACCTTAATGACATTTGCACCTGTTGACACATCTGTCCAGCATGTGGCAGCAAATTGGTTGCCCACAAATGGTCGCCCCGTTGGTGAGCGACGGGTTGGGGAAACAGCACGATCTCCACCCTGGGGAGCCATTCGGCGAGACCGACCGCGCGAGAAGGTGTCCACCCAACCCCAGCGTCTATGATACACCCGGGGGCAGCGGGCTCATATCAAGCTGTTCTCTTGTTTTGTTCGCGTTTTTTCAAACACTCTCTCAATAACAAGCCTGTCAAATGGACAACTCACTCACTCACATAGTGACACCGTCCGATACGCGAACTTCGAGTTTTATGCCACATAACTTGTTGACACACTTATCCGTGGCTCGTTTTTCCGTGTTTTTTTTCATAGCCTACGTTTCAAAATCACAACTGCGAAAAATGCATTCATCATTGGGGATGAATTTAGTGAGTTAAAAATGTAAAACAAAAAAAAACCGTTCACACCGACACGGGCTCAAATCCAGCGGTGCTACCAAGCCCAGCGAGGGGCGAGCTTGAAGCACTGTTTGCCCAGTGGAAATATTTGTCAACGTCAACGTACATCGCGCGAATTGACAGGCTTCGTTTACCATCCATCCCGGGCTTCATGCCGTCGTCTCTTTGTGGTGCCCAAAGCCCATCATATCCGCATAAAGCTACTCGATTATTCAGATTTGTTTGAAGCAACTGTGGAACTGCGGCGTTACCGGACGTACGCGGTGCATGGCGCGCAAACCGTGGCCAGCTCGTGTGACGAATGACAAACATTGGACAGTCATATCGCATCGGTGTTGTGATTGAAATTGAAGTTGAAATCTCCACGTGGTGGATTTGAAAAATGTGCCTAAAAATGGTGTTTCTGTTTTGCATGAAAGCGTGAGTTCAAACTATGGCTTCAAAAATGGTTCTTTCAGGCAAATTTCCTTACGTTTTGAGAGCACGTTGGTCTATTTTGCTCTAGAGTAACCACAATTTATTTTTTTAAAAAGTCATTTTTCTAGACACAATGAGCATTGCGAAGTACTGCACATAATTAGCTTTTAATTTTCATTCGCAGTTTCATCTCAATTTTCCAGTCTATTACATCTCTTGATAGTTAAATTTTCTTCGTCTTACTGGGTGTCGGAAAGGTTGGAACGGTTGGAGGAGGTTCTCAATTTTATTTCAAATCTGCTTTTCTTGCTGCAGCAAACCATCGGAAGAACTTTAAAATTCGCCAATGTCTTGATACATGACCTTTCAAGTGATTTATTGTTCTCTCCTTAGTGCTAACAAACGTCCACGTCCATAATAATCCACGCTACGGTTGGACATTTGACGGTCAGCATACCGGACTGCTACGTGGTAACTCAGCAAACAACCCTCTACCGTCTTCCTCTGTTTCCACAATGTCCTGTTTATGCAAAACAAACCCGAAAGCTTGCATTTCCGACTGTTGGTTCACCCAATTTGCGAGATCCATTTATATTCTCCAGATTACCCTTTTCACGCACCCAGGAGCTGCAGTTTCCCACATGCCCCGTCCAACCTCAACCTCACATACTATGTGCTTCAAAAACGGCTGACCGACAAATCGAAATAACACCGCAAGAAGCCACTGTGTGCAGAAACAGCGAATTGACTAACGAATTGACTGCTCGCAAGAAGGAGCAACTCCGCCCGGCCAGGTTCGCTAAATTGTGTGTCGAAAGTGTCAAGGCAGGGGTTTGCAGAGCAGTTGGAAAACAATTTGCCGATGCTCGTTGACCAGCCAGCCGGGACCACCGCCCCGGACGTACTTGGACGTGAACAATGTCCCCAACACTACTGGGACCTGGACTTCAGTTTGAAAAAACAAGAAACTAGGAACTGAACTGACACGGTGACAGCGCTTAATCCCCATGTTTGTACGTCTTTTTTTTAGTGGATGGAAGCGAATCTCTATTTTGGTAAATCCCTCTACAACCGGGCCGTTTGGAGGAGTTGCTTCTCATTCTTTAATATGGCTACCGGTTCGGCTACCGTCGTCCGCCCGAAGCCAAATCATGTACGAAGTCACAGCAGTTATTTGCCTACCAGTGTGGAGCGTAAAGGGACAAAAGACTACCACAGAATGCACTTTCTGCCGGGGTTTACCCTTTGGTGGGCGGTATTTCTGTGTTGACTTGGTTTTTGGTTTGCATCTTGCCTTGGCTCCGGTATCACATGGAGCGTCTGCCCCGAGCACGGGAACCCGATCTACACCCTCAGCACCCTCGGGCGCTCGCTAACGACATCGTGCATCCGATTTTCTTCCACTCCGGACAGATTTATCGAATTTAAAACGTCAGTTTTACTTATGCACACCGCCTGTGAGCGAACCGTCTGGTGCGCTTGGTGTCGGCTCCAATTTCTATGCCCTTGGAAAATTGGCAAACCGGCGACGATGCACCGGAGGACGTTCACATATCCCTTCCTTCACTTCCTTTCGCTAGCACGCTCCCAGCATCAGGCTTCGGGAAATTTTTGGAAGTAGTGATAAAAATTTTATTTCTCTGAAATTCGCGACAGATTCAAGCGGAGGGACAGAAAAACGATGAAGCCCTGCAAGTTTTTGTTTTTGCGTCTACATTACGGATTCTAATTCTCGCACCGGAGCGCGAAAATAAACGAGTACTTTTATTAGTGTCAAGATCGTATACTAATCCGACCCTAACCCGTCATTCCCGAATGAACATTCTGAAACCACTTGCCGCACATATCGAACATCACCGAAACGTCCGCAGCGGAACGTCCATGGCCTTGTGTGTGCGCGTCCCTTCACGCTGGAAACTAACTCCATCGATTATTCAATTAACGACCGAAAACATGACCACTTAGACGCGTCGGTCAACGTCACGTCAACGCCGGACGTGCTTCAATGAAGCTCAAACGCAGCACACGATGCAAAAATGGTAAAATTCTGTTGCATACGTTATTTTCGCTGCACGGCACTAAACATCACTGGCATTTGGGGAAGAGATTAACCTGGTACCTAGTTTAATTTTTTGAAAAATGTTCTTTTAACTCTATTTTTCATTCATTTGCATTTGATATATAGCATTCATCATAGCTCAATTTTCAGCCTATAAGCTTCATTTTTTATACAAAAACGATTTTGGTAATTGATATGAAGGACTCAAAAAAAGGTTTAGGTCTGAACGTTATTATTCCCACTTACCCTTATCCACATTACGCAAATATTCACAACTAATCACTTCAACACTAACAACTGAATGTACTAATAACTGACAGTCTGTCAGTCCTGTCACCCCTGAGCCACCTGAAAACTCAACCTCAATGGAACACTTCATCCCCATTCGTGTCCTAGGGGAAATGACACATTTTTTTACTTCCTCTCCACTGTGTCCTAGTGTATTAATTAGTCGACAACTAATCCACACAACAACACACATTGCCGATTTGATCGGTTCATAAACAGACACCCGTCAAATGGGATTACTTCTGCCAGGCCGCCCCGGCAGTGCATTTGAGTCACTTGAAAATCCCGATCCCTTTGCTGACCGGCCAACAGCCGTTCCCGTTTCATAGTCACACGTCACCGTGATCCTGGTTGACACGGGCCCGCCGGTAATAATTAGAATCACGTACCCAGAACTTTAATTTAATCATTCACCACATATGCTACAACGTTCTTTTTTCTGATTTTTTTTTTTGTTTTTTTGTATGTTAGTCTGTCCCATTGGTTCGCATCCGGAGCTGCCAGTCGCGCTTAAGGCCATGAATAAATTGCATCATTACACACATTAAAGGACGCCCCGGTACCGAGCACTATAATGAATGTGTGATGTTGAGCAAAAATGACCATAAAAACGGCACATTATCTTCGTGTTCCATTTCGGTTTCGGGACCATTAATTAGAAATGATTATAAATTTTGCACCACTTACAACGAAAGCTCGGATGAAAGATTGGGGCGCCATTTGGGACTTCCGGGTCGCTGACATATGTCGCAACCGTGTGGTGGTGCAGGTAGTGACGCTCACGTTTCTACAGCAGCCAGCAGTAAATGGCCATCGATTGGTTTTATCAGACCATGTTTCGCCTTTCATCTGGGAGAAAGGATGCGTTTAATTTTAAAATTGGTATAATTACCTTTACACACACACAAGCCCTCTCGCATCGAAAGCAATCAATCGTGATGGGGAATCTGTAGCGCGTAACACTCCTACTAAACGGCTGGTGAAACGAACGTGCAAAAGTAAAACAACAGGTCGTGCATAAAAATGCGAACGTCATCTTTACGCCAACCCGGCCCTGCCGTATGTGGCGTACGGTGGCATAAATATTAAACTCCATCCTCCAAGCGGAAGATAAAAACACCCACCGAAGCTCATAATTGCTGCAATAACGATTATTACTGCCGCACATCCAACATAGCTGCGCGCTCAGGTCAGGCTCCGGTGCTCCGGGAAAAGGCCGGAAAGGGATAATAAATGAATTCAATGTTCCGTTCAAACATGCGCCAGGCTTGCTGGGAAGGGAATCGATGGAAGTGCTTGATGAGGATGTTAACAGCGAGCATTTGTTTTTTTTTCTAATATCCTTGAAATTTGACTAAAAAATATGCATTGCTTCAAGAGGTGGAAAGGTGTTGAGTTTTTAGACGTCCCGTTTAATAATAATGTTGAATCCCCAGACAAAAATGCTTTATTGTGTGCTATTGGTGTTAAGCTAGGCACGACTAAGTACGAATGAGTTAATTAACTAACGTTTGTAGAATTGTTTGTAGAAATGTAGAAATTTTCAAGTAAACAGTTACTGTGTTGTAAATAGTGGGATTGGTACGCTTTTGTATATAGCGTCTCCTTTTGTATATAACACTTCCACCAAATTTCAATTCAATTTGAACCGCTCGTCTATCCTTCACTGGCCAAGGGTGCTGGACAACAAGCACCCCATAGCCGTAAGAGCATGTGGCGAATAATTGAGCAAATCAAATACAAATTACACTGCATGCCCATTATTCCGTGCTGCCAATGATGGACCTGGTAGGCCGTTTTAAAACGGTTAATTAAAAATTAATCCAATTGGGTGAGGAAATTGTAGCCTAGTAAGTCTGGTGATGAACGAAAAGTGTACCCCTGATGACTACTAAAAGGGGTGAATGCGGGAGGAAAACAAATCGTAAAGAGAATGCAGTTTGAAGAATAATCTATTTAACGTACGTTACGGGTATATTTCGCCGTGACCAATTACAGACAGTTGAGGAAGGAGTTAAAACCCTACCTTGTGCTATGTTTAGTGTCTGCTGTACGATCCCATCGCTCTTAACACTGCACTTTTAATTGGGACCAATTATGAACATAAATATGTTTAAGTTTACGATTGAAATGAAGTCAGTTTTTAATGAAACTTAAATATAAATCATCTCCATTCATTTGACATTAATTATTCAAAATCACTTTGCATTATTCTTCATTTAGTTAAATGTTTAAATTTTATGTTGTTTTAGAATGCAGTTCTAAAACATCTTCCAAACAATCATTTGAAAGTTCTACAAAAACAGTACAGTAGAAGCCCTGACATTTCCCATGCCCGCAGTCGCTCCCACAGTGCAGCGCTCTTTTCTGTCAAACAAAACATAAACAGTGCCGGAGATAAAGAAGAAAAAAAACCGGTGTAAACAACAACAAACGCTGTTCCGAAACTTCTACGCACAGCATGGCAAATTTGCGTGATATTTCGTCGAAGAAATCCGCCCGCCCCACGATCAGCGTGGCCATCCACCCGAACCCCGGCACACCACCCACCGGCACAACCGGCAGTGGCTCCGGTGGCAGTTCGTATGATGGAGGCGAATACAAATCCATCTTTTTCAACGAGATCGCACAAATTATGCGCGGTTACGGAGACTGCGAGAAACCGCTCCGTGAGTCGGTGATACTGGTGGAAAAGATAGTTCTGCAGCAGCTGCGCGGCATCATGCAGGAAGCAATCGACCACGCGATGTCCCGCCCGAACTCGCCAACCCTTTCGCGGCGCGATTTCGAGTACATCATGCGCAAGAACCCGGTACGTGTCGCACGACTCCAGAAGTACTTTCGTGATATGGCGCTGATGAAGAAGCGCCTAAAAGATCTGTGTGGTGGGCGCTATTCGCACCTCAACCTCGGTGCGTCATCGGAAACATCGGATGACGATTCGGACCGTGAGGTTCCAGAGCGTTACGACGAGGAAAAGATGCGCCGCCTGTTCCGGGCCGATCGCATTTCACAGATTCTGAGCGGGCGGCAGTACGAGGAGTACATAGGAGCCCGCCGGGCCTCGTTCATGCACCGCAACACGGAGGTCATGAAGAGCCGCATGCGGTTGTGGTTGAACATTCCCGAGGACGTGAACATCACACAGAGCTGCCTGCTGACATTAGCTTACCTAGCGCACGAGACGATCGCTGTGCTGGTGGATTTTTGCATTCTCACTCGGCTGAACTCATCGAACCGGAATGTCGATCCGTACAGCCGCGTTACTCCTTCCGGTGAGTGAAAAACGCACCGAACGACAAAGAGATGCGAAAGAAAGCAATGTTCTTTTTTTCTATGTGAAATTTGCAGGTAAATCATACAATATGCTCCACGCCTGCCCGGAGGTTTCGCAGGGGCGCGGATTGGACGGCGTGAAGCCCATCACACCGCAGGAAATCACTGAAGCGATGCGTCGTCATCGGCAAATGGCCATGCGAAGCTCGGGACGGTTTAGAAATGCACTAAATTTCAAACCTCCGTACCTGGCGATGTAAACGCGTTCCTTTCTTTCTCTCAATTGATATAAGTTCTAATGTTTAAACCATGCTTTGAATTAAATATTACTTTTTCACTTAAAACTTCCACTCAATCTCCATCGATTTCGATCACTTCGACGTTTTCCGGAATGACAACCACTTCCCTGCTGTTTTCGTCGTCATTTTTCTCCCCACTGCTGCTCGTCGAATTATTCTCCGATCGAACCGATTGCGCTTGGGCACTGTTGCTCGTCCTATCGCCAGCTTTGGCAACCTTTCTGTTTACACTATTCTCGGTCTGGCCGTTTATTCGCTTCCTTGTGGCGCTGGTCGATGGCGTGTGCCCATTCGCAGCGCCCACGACGGTCGGTAGCCGAAACAGCTTTCCGAACGGGAATTTGAGCGACTCTTCCTCCGTCACATTTGCCGAACCCTTCTTGATGTAGCTAATCGTCGCATACGGCGTGTACACGAACGACTCCTTCAGATAGTTGTGCACGATCAGGTACGCGACGATCTGTTCCGCCACGGTACGATCGAGCAGCGGTGCCGGTTCGTTCAGGCGCATATTCGTTGGCCCCTTTTGCAACCACGCGTCCACCAGCTTCAAGCCGGTTAGGTTCTTCTGCTCCACGTCGGCCTTCGCGATGATGCTGCGCAGTTGAGTGACATACGGTGCGATTTCCAGCGCCGGCCGGACCCGATCATTGTTTATGCACCGATCGCACATGGCATTGCAGTCTTCTGCGCCCCACACCTCAGAGAAATAGCGTGAGATGATCTGTCTGCGGCATCTGCGGTGAATTAATTGTGTATAAATTGTATTATTTAAGAATGACTAAACAAAAAGCAGAACGCAATTGTATAATTTTAAATAAAAGATACTAAAAACAACGAAAACCATCAATTTGGATAAAAATGTAAATTTTTTGTCAACACTTTAAAATGACTTCCGCTTTGGGTCCCATACTTACTCGTCGGTCGAGATGCAGTAATTCACCATAGCGTAGGCATTCTTCAGTCCCATATTCTCGGAGAACGTCATCGTCGAAATGCGAAAGATGTCCGCGAAATGGTACAGCAGTATGCAGTCCGCCCGTGCTCCATCCCGTCCCGCGCGGCCACTTTCCTGGTAGAAGTTTTCCATGCTCTTGCTCATCGTGTGATGTATCACGAACCGCACGTCTCCCTTGTTGATCCCCATACCGAATGCGACCGTCGCTACGACCGCCTGCAGGTCACCACTATGCCACAGCTGGTGTATCTTTGTGCGATCCGCCGTTTCGAGATTCGCGTGGTACGGGGCCACCTTCAGGCCCCGCTCGTTCAGCTCGTTGCAGATGTCGACCGCATCCTTCATCGAGTACGTGTACACGATGCCGGACTGTTTGCGGAAGCGCGTCACCATTAAGTTTGCGAGCAGATCGTACTGCTCCTGTCGGTTGACCGGTTTCTCCAGTACGTGATAATAGAGATTGGGTCGATTGAACGATGCCACGAAATGAATCGCGTCCGGTATTTTGAGCATCTGCTGCACATCGGTAATGACCCTGGTGGTGGCGGTCGCAGTGACGCCGAGTATCGGTGTTTTCGGAAACATTTCCTTCAGCACGCCGAGAAACTTGTAATCCGGCCGGAAGTCGTGACCCCACTGAGAGCAACAGTGCACTTCGTCTGTCAGAAGGAAACCAATGGTAAGCATTAGTACACATTGTCTAGCGCTATGAAATTACTTAACCCTATGGAATAGTTTAAAGTGACGCACCAATTGCAAACCGATCCAAGTGCCCATTGTTGTAGCACTTCTGCAAGGCTGTCATGAAACGCTTGCTCTTCGACAGCCGCTCGGGCGTCACGTACAGTAGCTTAAAATCGGTCGGTCGCTTCTCATTCAACGTTTTGTGTATCTGCGTGATCGCCGTCTTGTCGGTGGTGCTGCACAGAAGCCGAGCCGGAACGTTTAAACGCTCCATCGACCACACCTGATCCTCCATGAGAGAAATGAGCGGCGATATGACCACTGTCACGCCATCGCTAAGCAGGGCCGGAAGCTGAAAGCACAAACTTTTCCCACCGCCGGTCGGTGCGAGCAGCAGCACATCTTTGCCGGCCATCAGGGCGTTTATCGTGCGCAATTGCTGAGGCCGGTAGTCTTCCAGCCGGAATACTGTCTGGAGCAAATGCCGCGCTTTCACTGACCAGGTGAAGTTTTCCTCGGTCCAGTCCGTGGTATCGGCCCGTTGTGCTTTACGCTGCTGGCGCACATGCTTGATCGCCTCGACAAGCTCCAGGAGCTGCGATTTTTGCGTTTTTAACCGCGAGATCTTGTCGTCTATTACCTCAAGCTTATGCTGTATTAGTAGCTCGTGCGTCGAGATCTCTTCGTCACTAAGTTTGTTAAACTCTTCGGCCATTTCGAGCTGCGTGGAGCGTGGAAAAACGACGGATCGTTTCCAATGCGGCCCACTACCTGCAAGAAGGCTCCAGAACAAAAGCCTAGTGAGCCTTCTGGTCTGGAACACAGTGCAACTATTGCGATACGTTTGCACTGCACATTTACTAGCTGCTTTAGTTTTTCAACATTCGCATGTTAGTTAGGTAGGTACACTACACACATTAGTAATTGCCTAATTTTGAACAAAAACTAACATGAAACAATAGCACGCAAGAGCACCAGTCAAAATTCTTTGAATTTACTCTTTTGACGTTTCTTCATTTGGCGTGCAGCACGAGCTAATAAATAAAAGGGTTAGAAAAATTTTTCTTCAAAATTCTTTAGAACCAGCATGCAAACGAGTAGATTTATCGTGGTTTATCTTAACTCTTAGCGAATGGTACATATTATTATTATTTTTTTAATTTAAAAAACGAAAGAAACTTGAATAAAAACTCAAAAACGTATTGATTCCTATTTCTAGCGATTTGCTGCGCGTGATGGAAACGGCACTAAAAGTCAAACGACGCGCGATACGCTGTCAACGCGGAGCATTTGTAAACACTTGGTCGCCTTTCAGAAAACGGGAGTACAATAATGTAAACAAGTGTTGCTGCACTTTGAGCATTCGTAATTAACGAGATATTTCTTGCTGCAAAACCCATCCGGTATGTCCAGCACGGAGCGAATTTGTCGCCTGTGCTTGGGGGAAGAGCTGGACAGCATGTACGGCACGTTGGTTCCACTGAACGGTGATGACGATATTATAAAAGCAATAGAGGAAACAACTTCCATCGAGGTAGTGGAGCGGCTGACGAGACGAATGGTGTCGGCAGACTCTAATCCTATGTTTCTCTTTCGCTCCTGCTCCCGATTCGCAGGTCATTCTGGACGTGACGGTTAACTATTTCATCTGCGTTGTGTGCAAGGATGCACTTATCAAGTGTTACGAGTTTCGCGAACGCTGCCTCACCAACGATACCATGTTTCGGCAGAAGTTCACCCGAGCCTTGACATCCGTGGCGCACGCTGAACTGTCGGAGTTTGTGACCATCAATGTGGTTGGGAATCCTTGCGGTGTTCCTTTGCGAGAACCTCTCCAGTCGAGCATAGAAACAGACGCATTTATTGAGGAATGTTTAGTCGAAACGGTGGATGATAATGACTGTGACGATACAGACGTGCTGTACGAACCACTGTTAGACGAGACGGCAGAGAAAGCTGACAGTGGCTCATCCAACGGTGGTTCATCGAACGAACGGAAGAAACGTCAGAAAAAGGAGGAAAACGCAAAAAATAAGCTACCCTGCGCCGTGTGCGGGAAGATGATCGCGCGTAACAACATCAACCAGCATCTGCTAACGCACGATCCAAACCGACCGAAGGTGTTTTGCTCGTACTGTGGCAAATCATTTAAGGATCCGCGTCGGATGCAGCTGCACATCAACAGCAACCACACACTGGAGAAAAAGTATCCGTGCGATCTGTGCAATAAAGTGTACCTCCGGCCGACCTCGCTCAAGGACCACAAGCTAGCGAAACACACCGACGACAAGCGGTACGTGTGTTCCGAGTGCGGTACATCCTTCACCAGCTGGGCTCAACGGTGGCATCACTTCAAGAAGGAACACACCACCGTTAAGCCGTACGCGTGCCCGTACTGTGAATGGGCGTTTAAGTTTAAGTAAGTAGGGCGAAGCAGGTGTGGGTGAAAGATTTCATTGTACCTTTCTAATTACAGAGGAGATTTAACGCTACACATCCGGAAGCATACCGGCGAGAAGCCGTTCAAGTGTGATATCTGTGGCAAAGCGTTCAACAAGAGCTACAACGTGGTGATACACAAGAAATCACACCGGAACCTTCTGCAGGCGGATGGTACAACGGCACTGTCAAGCACCGACACAAAGACGGAAAATACTGCAACATAGACGTGCTCGAATTTACAGCGACGGTAAACATATTAAATACGCACGATTGCGATAGACTTTTTGCAAACCCGCAAACCAACGAATGGGAAATTGATTTTCACAAAGTTTGCACTATCACAAAAACGAGTGTTCAAGTTCAAGTTGTCTTAATGTGTTAACCGTCTTCATATCGCATTACGTACCGATCACTGTATCATACATAATTATTTAATTTCATACACGATTACTCGGTTCCCTCGGTTACTGATATTAAAATATACATTTATTCACTCAGTACGCGAAAGAATTGCACGGTCACATTATGGAACAGGAAGAACTTTCTGGCACATCTTGTGTTGTTGGCCCGTCGCGCAGTTCCTTCGCTTTAGACGCGAGAAACGAACTTTCGTACTCTTTCTGCATATGCTCCGGCAGTGGCTTCGACCAGTCGGCTGGTGGTCCTGCCCGCTTCGTCCACACGTTGTTACCATAGTGCGCCCGCATCCGCTCTTCACGACGCTTCCGCTCGCTGTCGATCAACTCGAGCGCACTTTTTGTGTCGGTCGCGTTGCGTTCGAAGCGGGTGCAGTTGTCGAAATCACGCTTCCACTGGTTGCAATCGATCGACTCACCGTGTATGAAGTACTGATGAAACCGGGCCTTAATGCTCGTGCAGTCTTCATACTCTTCATTATATAAGTAGCATGGTCGGATCTAGAGGGAATGTCGGCAAACCGTTTGTAAGTCGAAAGGGATGTACGAGTATTTCTTGTCGTAAAACAAAAAAAAACACTCTGTCATATATACTCACCGACCACAGGTTTTTAAACACTTCTTGCTCCTCAGGGGTTTTCGGTTTAATCGTAACCGCCGCTTCCAGTATCGTGGACATGCTTAGTTTTTGTTTGATCAGATACCGTACATCAGGTTTATTTATTTGTTTATGTGCTTTGACAAAAGACAAAAACTTGATGGGCTTCTTTCAAGGACATACATCCGTTTATAGCTTGTCAGATTGGATTCTCAATTGCACTGCTGATTAGATCGCATTTAACCCTATCGTTGTCAATTAGATTTCTCAATTGTTAACATATTTCATTATTAATAGATCGATTCCATTTATTGTTTACGAGTTCTAAACTCTTTCATTTTCAGAACTTGTAATACAATATATTTCATCAGAAGGAAATAACATCCGCAAATTGGTTCGATGATGTTCCATTGTTTAAAAAAATGCATCTGTAGATAGGTCGCAAACAAAATATTTTAACAATTTAACAAAAACTGCATCAAATTTGTTTCGTAAAGCTTTGTGCATATATGGTACAAAAATTAGCAAAAATGTTAACATAGAATTATTTCAGCTAGCGTCCCGTTTGTTGAGCGTACCGCTCACTTATCTTGTTTTCGTTTTTTATCAAGCCTGTGAGACTTCTTGTGTATTACTACGTTATAACTTTTGCTGAACTTTTTTCCACAAACATCGCAGGAAAACGGTTTTTCTCCTGTATGCGTGCGTACATGCAGTGTCAAGTCGTGGCTGTAAAATAGTGAAGGAAAACAAAAATCCATTAAATTATATCATCAACGATCGCATGGTTAGCTCCAACAAATCACCGTACCCTATTTTAAATCCTTTGCCACAAAACTGACATGTGTACCGTTTCTCACTCGTGTGCTCCTTCAGCAAATGTAGCTTCTTTTTCGAAAAGCTGGTGAATTTCATGCCACATTCCGTACACTTGAATCGTTGCTCCTGGGAATGTTTTTCGTTAAAATGTACTTTCAACGATTTGAGACTGTAGTAAAACTTGCTGCACTCGTTACACTCGTACTTCTGCTCAAACGTGTGGTTGCTGTTGATGTGAACTTTCAGAAGATGTGTATTTCTGTAATATTTTCCGCAATGTGAGCACGGATATTGCGATGCAACGGGATCGTGCGATTCGAGGTGTCTTTTCATGTTGCAGTTGCGAACCATTTTACCACACTCAACGCACGCGGAGCGAGTCGTAGTAGTTTTGGATGGTTTGGATTGTTCAACTCGAGTTTCTTCACTGGAGTGGAGTTCGAGTTTCAACGCAACTGGAGCGTTATAAGGTTCTGTCTCGAATACTTTGGGCATCGTATGCACTACATCTTCTACGGCTTCTGAAAGCTCTTGTTTTATCACACACAAATCGCTCTCATCAATAAGATTACATTGCTGTTCCTCGTCCACTTTCAACATCACCATTTTAATATCATTCAATTTTTCATCATTTCTTTGTTTTGTTTCTACGAGTCTTTCGTCCGCTAACCGCTGTTGATAAATCTCATCATTTTGTAAGCAAGTTTCACGAAAATTGTTAAACTCTATCAGCTGAAACTGGCAGTTTCCACACACAAAAACAGTGTCGATTTCATTCGCTAAAACCTACAAAACGAAAAATGGTTTTTCATTAAAATTCGCTCAGCTACGGTTGTTCAAGGAATCATACCTGTACTGATATTACTTTATATATTACCTCCACAAGAGGATTTGTTCTACTCAGTACGACAAACGAATCACCGGTTTCTTCCAAACACAAGCGGCACACGTTCAAAACGGACATTTTACATGATTTTATTATTTAACTGGATTGATTTTGGAGAATCTGTACGTAGAGAGTTTTGTTTTTGTTTTGCTTTCCTTTGCTTGACATGGGAGCAAACATTGGAGAGCTGCTTTCACTCACACTTGGCTGTTTTCAATTCTCCAATCGCGGTGAAGAGCCACATCAAGAGCCCCAAAAATTGAAATAAATGACTAACAGATACACATAAATGTTCTTTCAAACTGCTGGAAAAAATGATTTATTATTTAATATTGTTCGCAATTTGTTTAAATGATTCCGATTTTACATCGATTTTCCTTCACGCATTCTTTTGGCCGAAGCAGTTGTCAGTTCGATGAGATTTCTTGTGTATCACCACGTTATAGCTTTTGCTGAACTTTTTCCCACAAATATCGCACGAAAAAGGCTTCTCTCCGGTATGCGTTCGTAAGTGTAGCGTTAAATCGCTTCTGCAAAATAGGTGTGAGGGTAACAAAAGGTATTATTTCGCAAGACCAACATAACACAGCTGAAGACGAGCAACGTACGTACCGCATTTTGAACATTTTTCCACAGTATTGGCAGGTATACTTCATCTCATCCGTGTGAACCTTCAAGTAATGATATTTCTCTTTGGCCTTGCTATTGAATGACATATCACACTCCCGGCACTGGTACCGGTTTTCCAACGAATGATATTCGTAACCGTGTCTCCGGAGTGAGTCTCGATTATAGAACACCTTGTCACAGATATCGCACTCGAACTTTTGCTCAAACGTGTGCTTGCTATTAATGTGTACTTTCAGCAGGTGCGTTAGCTTGAACTGTCTATCGCAGTGCGGGCAGGAGAACTGATTCGGTTTGGACGCGTGCATCACCATGTGCCTGTTCATGTTGCAGTTGAGAATCACTTTGCCACACTCAGTGCACGAGGTGCGTGACGAGGCGGAAAGTGATTTGTATTTTGCTCGTTTGGGTTTGATTACTTGACTTCCATTGCGACTCGTTACTTTTCTTTGCTTAACTTTTGAATTATTTTGATATTTTTTACCGACTGCGCTTGTGTTGATTCGCTCTCTGGTGGTTATGGAACCCGATCGATTTGAGATGGTATCCGATGTCGTCGATGGTTCTTTTTCGTTTGGCTGATCTTTCTCCTTGTCATTCGATTCATTTTCATCGAGCAGTTCATATTCTTGGGGTTCATTCGCTTCCACGACCACCATTTTAAAAACATTAAATTCGTCGTCACTGGTTTGATCCGTTTTAATGTGCATTTCATTTAACAAGTGCTGTCGATAAATTTCATCGTTCTGAATACAGGCTTGTTGGAAGTAGTAAAATTGTGTTAATTCTAACTGGCAATTTCCACACAGAAGAACAGTGTTGGTGTCATCCTCCAATACCTAAGCCAAGAAGCAAATATCCGTGAATTTCAATACTTTCTAGGCACTGCCATCGTTTCCTGCTTACCCGCAGTGATGTTACTCTATATATCATTTCCACAAGAGCGCTCTCCTCCGTTAACACCTCGAAAACAGCACTACCTTCTTCCAGACACAATCGGCACACATTTAAATTCGACATTTTACATAGATTTTTAATAAATTTGCGTTCCTTATGATGCACTCATTTGCTATACGCTTTGTTTATGTTTACAACATCTTAATTCCAGAAACAGAAAACCAGTAGTGAGCTTCTTTCACTCACATTCGCTTGTTTACAGTGCGACTGTCAATTCTCTTTAGCATTTCAACGGTCGCTTCGCCAAGAAAAAAAATCGGAAAGAAAACGAAAGCAAATGTTCGCAATTATTATTATTTTCAAAACTACAACGACCAACTATATTCAGTTTTGTTCCTCTACTTCCAATACTTTCATTTCAGTCTCTTTCTTATAGCTACGATGAGATTTCTTGTGTATCACCACGTTATAGCTCTTGCTGAACGTTTTCCCGCATATATCACATGAAAATGGCTTTTCACCTGTGTGAATGCGAACATGCACCGTCAGGTCACTTCTGGAAAATTATGTCAAAAGTTAATGATCAATATTCATAATACTATCATTATTATAATTATCTCTGCATTTATGAACATACTTAATTTTAAATCCTTTGTTACAGAACTGGCAAACGAACGGTTTCTCTTCCGTGTGCGCCTTGATGTAGTGGTAGGACTTCTTCGAGAAGTTGGTGAATTTCATGCCACAAATATTACACTCGAACCGCTTTTCCTTCGAATGTTTAGCGTAAATGTGTTCCCGTAGTGAGTTAGGGCGGTAGTAAACCTTGCCGCACTCTTGACATTCGTACTTTTGCTCGAATGTGTGGTGACTGTTGACATGCACATTCAGCAAATGAATGTTGCTAAAATATTTGCCACAATGCGAGCAGACGAACTGTGGCGGTTGCCGATCGTGCGTTTCCATGTGTTTACTCATGTTACTACGGCGTATCAGTTTGCCACACCGCACACACGACAGCTGTCTGTTCGACGAGGATAGCGATTTATATTTCTTTGACTTCGATTGATCCGTTTTTTCGCCTTTAATACGTCTGTTGCTAGGCTCTGTGTGTTTCATAATCCTAGATGAATCTGTTTCAACTGCCCGTCGTGTTCTTGTTTGCCTGACGGCTTTAAATTCCACCGGCTGTTTTAATGTCGGTGGTTCTTCCTTTTCCGATTTGTCTAGAGTAATCAATTTATCGTCGCTCTGTTCCTTCAATTCTGAGAAAGCATCTTCTTCTATTAGATTAAGCTTTTCAGCCTCTTCTGGTTCGATGATCACTACTTTTTCGTCAAACGATTCTTCCTCGCATCGCTCTACTGTTACAGATTGCACTTCCTTTAAACGGTGCTTGTAAATTGCATCATTCTTCAGGCAAGCTTCGCGAAACTGGTCAAACTGTGTCAATAGCATAAGGCAATCTTCACACAAAAAAACCGCCTCAGTTTCGTCAGACAGCACCTAAAAATAGAAGAAAATGCTCACTTTTTTATATGCTCCGATACTCTTACAACGCTCAAACTTACAAGCAATGATGTTACTTTATAAATGGTGTCCACTATTGGGCAATCCTTAGTCACCATGGTGAATGAAGGATTAGATTCTTGTAAGCAGAGGCGACACAAACATAAACTCGACATGTCGCAGATATATAAATTACGAAAGAAACCAAGAACTGGTGATAGTGTTTATGTTGTTTAGTTTGGTAGGTTTGTTTACGTTCTGCTGGCGATCCTCTGGGTTTGACTATTTTGACAGATGCCGTCACCAGGGGAGAAAGTGAAACATTAATCCAACTACAATTTGATATTAAATTTGATCTTGTAATAACCTTTTGCTATTAAAACTTGCTTGCTACTTGAAATATACCAGAAACCACCAAATTTAACACATAATTTTACTCTTAAATACATCAAACACAACCCATGTTGAGGCCACTACCGTTATCAAAAAACGCGCGCTTTTCTGTGACATTTCTCTGCAACGAAGAAGTAAACAAACCATTTTAAAAACACAGCGTATCGAGGACTCTTGCGGTAACCGTAAAGAAAATACATCGAATGCAGCATTTGCGAACCGAAATTACGTAGATTTCGGTGTTTACTGCCCTAAAAATGATGGAAACAAATCGTACCCAGCTAGTGAAGATGCGCTTCCTACGCGAGTTCAACATCAAAGTGCTGGAAGAGTGGCTATCGGGATGTGTCACCTTTTGCCTGCAGGAAAACCCACAATCCTCCAACGAAAGTTTGTTCCAGTTCGCGTTCAGCCAATGGCTACTGGCAGACCTGAACGACGTTGGCATCGCCGTGCTGCCGGCCGATCTGGATGCTAAGGTCGAGCAACACACGCTGAAAGGGTCCTTCCCGGTGCAGATACAGTACTTGCTTGATATCTGTAAGGGTGCGAGTTGGTGTTATGAAGCAGGATTTTGATCAATAGTGCATTTCTTTTACTTCAGCTGAACCCGCTTATGATCAGTGGAGAGCGCTATACGATAAAAAGCTGGATGAAGCAGACGATGAAGTGCAGATGAGACGGAACCAGGCACCAACGAATGTGAAAAAGTATGTAATTTTTACTATTGAAACCAGCAGGGTTTCAATAAATTTCGATTCCGATCTTCCACCCCCATCAGACGACGAATGCTTAAACTTCATCTAACGGACGGCAAACAAACGATCGTAGCGCTAGAACACAGCTCAATCAAAAGCCTAACGACTAAGCTGGCACCCGGTACGAAGCTTCTTCTCACCGGACCAATCCGTTGCATCAACAAAGTGCTGCTTTTGCAACCGCAAAACGTACGCGTGCTTGGCGGAGAGGTCGATGTGCTGCTAATCATGAATGCGTACGAAAATGTGCTTCTACGGCTGCTAAACAAACCGGCCAACCCCAATCCGAAGCTCGACTACGAGGAGGCACCGGTGACGGAGGGTGCGTCCGGTCGCATCAATCACAAAACAATTGAAAGTATCTCGATGGAGCGCGATTTAGCTTCACGGAAGCAAGAAGTAAAACCAAGGAGTTTTCCTCCGCCGGTGGTAGAAGTGGACGATGTGGATGATTCGCTTCTGATGGGCATCGATTTGGACGTGGTAGAAGCGAGTCAGCCGATGGTGGGACGCAATATGGCGAGTCCGAAACCGGAACAGGTACAAACGATCAGTACACTTATGGATGATGACGATATGGACGATATCGTGCAGTTGGTGGAAGAACCACGCGAACCGGAAATTATGAACCAACAGGTGTCGTCTACGAAACATTCCCAATCGTCTCCATCGACAAAGGTAAAGCCGCTCACTCCTCCAGCGAAGCGGCTACCAAGCTACGATGATTTTATTGAGGACGATATCGACATGATGAACTCGCTAGAAGATCGAATACAGGATGAACTTCGTGGACATGATCCGTATCAAGTGCCACACGAAGAGGAAAGAGACTTTGAACCACCTCCGGTAAAGATGAAGAAGGTACACATATCGCCCACTGATGATGGAACAGATTTTGCGCGCGTGGAAGAAGATCGCGAAAAAAATACCCCACCTACGCTACATTACAACCCGATCAAAACTGTCCCAAACGAAGCTGCACCGTCTACTAGCAAAGCATTCAATCACTTCAACGCTTCCGATCTGTTCGAAGACAGTATGGATTGCATGGACGCGAACGAACCGAATCCCGAAGTGAGCGTTCCTGTGAACATTCTTTCTCCGAATTATCCCTTCCGGATCGATGGTGTCAGTCTGGCCACGATCGAACAAATCATGACCGTTCCACCGGCCGATCGCTGCTCCGCCAGCTTCATCGTGTACTGTGAGGTGAACAGTGTAACGGAACAACCCCGCATTCGGAAGAACCTGTGGCATTTAAGTATCGAGCTGTCGGATCATTCGTCGGTCGGTCTACCGGTGCGCTTGCACGATACGGTGCTCACCCGGATGACAGGCCACGAGGCGGCCGAACTGATGCGGCTACACAAAACCGATCGCGCGCGTGTGATGCAGCTGCTCGATCAGGTGCTGCACGATTTTAAGGAGCTCCTGCAGGAGATTAAATGCTTTTGGAGGGTGGTTTACGAGCCGAAAGTGGAAACGCCGGTGGTGATGGAGACGTACGAGATGAGCGATAAACGGGGTGCGATATTGTTGGATAAAATTATTAAGGAGAACTGCGGGCAGCTGCGGAAAATGTTGTAGAATAAATACTGTCGACGAAACACAAAAGGTGTGAGTATCAGTTTGACTATTTACAGAATATTTCTATATTTCTATTCGGAAGGCACGATGTATTGAGAACTTGTTGAAATGTTTTCGAAGTTTAAATACATCCAAGACTTGTAGCTCAGCGTTATATGTCGATAAGTATGCAATAGCCTTAGTATGAGTAGCTTCATTTCCGGAACAGACTACACATTTCGGATATTGCCTGCCTAATTGTAACTCCTTGAAAAGGCAGCATTTGTTACTTTTCTAAGGCACAAACTAGATGTCCCTTTATCGTTTTTGTTTTATCATGGTTTGATGGTTTGTTTGTGTTTTACTACAATTAAGACACCGACATAACAATGTTCATCATACATACAAACATACTTATTATCACATTCGTAGCGGCTAAAGCTCAAGTGGAACGTTCGAAAGTGTAGATGGAGTTAAAAAGTAAAACAAAGCGAAACATGTTGCTTCACGCCCGGAAACGCCGATTCTCCGATGATATCGCTTTGACTCAGTCACACATACAGTATCGCAGTCATACCGCGTTCGAGAAAATAAAATTAGAACAAGAAATTTATCCATGTCGTTCTTTAGAATAAGAGAAAGTGCCAGACACTTCGTTACCACTAGATACAATCCTGGATTGTGCGTGTGTGACGGTTGAGGTAGAGAACGGCATTAGCTTCGCTTGAAGATGACCAGCTTCAGCTGCTCGTAGCTTATCCACATCACCACGTTCCACGAGACGAGCCGTGCGAACGATGGTACGAAGCCCTTGTAGAATGCGGCCACACCCTCCTTAGCGCCCATCCGTATGGCACAGTCAAGCGCACCGCGATACTGTCCACGGGGTGAGTTCATGTAGCGCGTCTTCACGACATCCACCGGCGAGGCGACGATCGTAGCTGCTAGTCCGGCCACAACCGCAGCCGAAAAATGACACCGGATGTCGTTGGGCATGTGAGCGTACAGTAGCAGGCAGTCCTTCACCACATCGTAGCAGACGATTTCGGCTACGTTGACGATCGCATTACGACCCACGTTAGGAACCGCACCCTTCCACAAACCCCGTACGCCCTCCTCCCGGTGGATCGTCCGGTATGCTTCGAGCGTGGAAGCGTACCGACGTCCGGTGGACGAACGGGTCGCTGCCTGGAACCGCACCTTCACCACATCCGTCGGCTGGGCGATCATGACGGCAGCGCCACCTGTCGTCAGTCCAGCCAGAATGCGTGTTCCAATCTGAAGACCAGCTTCGTTTTCTGCAGGGGGATGGGGGAAAAGGGGGATGAGTCCGGCTGTGAATGGCATCAATTTCAAGTGAATATTTTCTCCACATACCTTTTAGTATCGATCCGTAGAATGATTTTACGGTATCGTACAGCCCGAGTCGGATGGAGCAGAAGCACAGCTGACGCTGCAAACCGGCGGACAGACCATTGTACAGCGTCCGGAAGCCTTCCTGTCTGGTAATGGTCGTGATAGTGCCCACCAGGCCCCGGTACTGGACGTGCTGTGTCGCGGGTACGGGCACTGGGTTAAGTTTTAGCGAGGCAGGTGTGTTGATGGCCGGTGTCATGGCAACCGTTCGGACGGGCTGTTCGCCTTGAATCTGCATCGGTCGAGAGTGAGATGGAAGAAAACGGTAGTTATTTAGTGCACGATAACGGAAGTGCTCACTTTCGGCGGAGTTGTTGTTAGTGAGGAAGACAATAACGCAAATTGCTCTCACACATTAGAACGGGCTACAATGGACCTGCAAACGTAGTTACTGCTGTGCGTTTGAAGAGGATCTAGTAGTTCATTTTGCGCAATAAAAAACACATGTGCTTCTGGGCTTGGGCTTTCAATCCGAGGCATTCGACCTGATTCAATGTCAGTACGCTCTAGCATCATAATGAGATCTAGTGTGCCTTTTTATTTTACCGAGCAGTTGTGTGACGCAGATTGATGGGAAATTGTATCTCTCCCCTTGAGTCACTTTTCCTATACAAAGAGTTGACGCTTCTCTCAGAGTGACAATAATACTACATTTATATCAGCACCATCTGCACCCCCCCAAAAACTAACTGCTTCTTTCGTACAGACCTTTAGAGCGAACCATTCCGTAATTTGTCCTTATTGGCGGGTTGTGTAACCCGTTTTTAGAGAGCTGTTCAATACGTGAAGGACAATGGCATCACATCACGTATCCGTAGTTTCAAAGTCCTACGGCAACCGCTACTGCCCTACTTCCTACTTCGAGTAGCGATGCTGCATCTCACTCTCGGTCAACACGCAGAGCTTCACGCACCGGAGAGGAGAAAAAAAACACATAGGCGATCACACGGATCACGCTCGTCGGGTTCGAACTTTGTACCCACGAACGCACCGGTACGATTGCTTCCAACACGAACGGGTACTAGCAGCCCACGAGGGCCGGCCTCGTGTGCGGTGGCACAAGGGGGTGCTCGTTGAACCGTTGAAACCGTCATCGCACGGCAGAACTGAGGCGATGTAGAGTGTAGACTGTAATGATCCGCTTCACCGGACGCTCAAGACATTGGTCAAGATTCCGGTCGGCCTGCTGGCGTGTATGTGTTTTTCGATTTTGCTGCAAGGCGAGAGTGCGAACGAGGAAGTAACCTCTTGCTAGCCGATTCTGACTTGACTTACCTGTAGTCGTACTTTGGCCGTGTCCAGCGGAAAGGTGATAAAGTCTGCAAAACAGGCAGCCGTTCCGGCGGTGAGCAGCTTCACCGGCACGGAAGCCGTCAGTTCCGTCGTCTTTTCCGATGTGCGCCTTTGAAAACTCATGTTGGATTTGTTGTTATTCTGTGGTGTTGTTTACTGGTAACAGAATACGTCCTGCAGAGTAGAATAAACAAACGTAGTCAAGCGTCTTGTTAGCGGTTGTATAGTTTACGTATTGTTGTCTGTGGTTCGAATTCCACATCAAATATTTGATTGATCCGAGCCTGTTGGGTTGTGGATTGTCGTAACAATTTGACCCATCATGAAGCTGTTTCGCGCTCTGGCGCTAGAAAGAGATACCAATAAACAACACCTACTTTCGATTCCACACAGAGGTTTCGCCTGCCCTCCGTTATCCACTCAACAGTCGAAAACAAAAATAGCCTTGACAACAAGAGCCAAGGCGAGCAAAAAAAACTCTAAAGACGCGTAAAACCCGCCACCTATCATCACCACCGCCATCGCCAATTAATGTTCGGCCATTCGTCCGCTCGATATCAGCTGATACAAAATAAAACCGGTGTCTACGGACGTTGTTGCCCGGTGGGGGCTCGTCCATCGTCGACAAACACAAACGAACGCGAGTATCTTGATTGTTTTGTGTTTTTCTCCTTGCCGTTTGGTGTCGTATAAATCCGCCGCCTTACGAACGAATACAAGCCATTGTCAAAGAGAGAGAGAGAGAGAGAGAGAGAGAGAGAGAGAGAGAGAGAGAGAGAGAGAGAGAGAGAGAGAGAGAGAGAGAGAGCAAAAAGATGGATCCTAGCAACCGACGCGTACGCTATGAGAGGGATCAGAGTACACTACGATGCGTTTAGTGACTCGAGTAGTGCGGTGCAGTAAATCAAAACCATCTTACCACGGATCCAGCTTAGCGAATGAGCTGAACCGGATGTAACAGAAATATTACGAAGGATGCTTCGCTTCGCTGCTTTATTTGGTCTTTTGTTTCTTTAACGAGCCTTGAGCGTATCGCGTCTTTGAGCGTCCACTATGGAAGACGAGTCAGTGCACTGAGATGATATGTTTTCCCCCTTTGGGTTCGTATTTTATCATGATCGAGATTAAAACCGCCGTGTTTATGATCATCGATCAGAGACTTTTGGCACTCGCATCGGCTCTCGCTTATCGTGCGTACCTGGGGATGATAGCATTTCGATTGACATCAATGTCAAGTGAAGTATTTATTGCATTGTCTTTGAATTACCCAAAGACAAGATAGGGGTTTTCACATAGAAACGCTTATTTTTACAATATGTTTTTAAAGCACCGATAAGAGACACTTTCACGGGTAAGGGTCGATAAAATCGGTGTCCTCGGATCGCTTGAAAAACCGTTTCAAGCCCATTTTGAGCACCTTTCTAAAACATGGAGTTACAGTTTTACAAAACAAACTTATGAAACGGCTCTATGCCCAGACGTGCACAAACTTACACAACAATGCTGCGTCCGGAGCAGGCTATGGCTTACGGTTCACACGCGGGGTTAGGCACTTGGGTCACTTTGTCAAACAAGTTTTGGTTTTTAATTAAAAAAAAAACTGATCAATACCGACTTGTCTGATCGTTGTGTTTTAAGAATGTTTTACTTGAATCACTTCCGGTTTTGCACTTTATCGCGTTTCAATTTTTTCACTCTCTGACGAGTTTCACTTTTGAAAAACAGTCATCACAAACTCGCACAACACCACGCGCCACGGAAGAGAGTCCGTCAGGTGGCTTTTCGAAATCCTTCGATCCAGTGCATTGGGAACTGGTGCTGGAGCTTCCAGAACTGACACAGTAAGGCTGTCCCGCGTGGCGGTCTCATATAAATAGGCTCGAGAGATCGGCCGCCGCCGAACACGCCATCATCATCGCACGACCACTAACGGCGGTGGCAACCCACACTTTAGACGTGTAGTGCAAGCGCGGGAACCTGTAAACGTTCGATCGCTAACCCCGCGAAACGCGCGTTCGTGTGATGGTGTAGAAGGGCGCGTACGGTGCACGGAAACGTCCGTACTTCGGTCGTGCTTTTTGTTGCCTCGGGTTCGTTCGGATGGAAGTGGTGGCTGGGAACGCCACGTTCAGTAGGACGCGGGAGGCGTCATCTTGGCCATCTTCGGGTTGCTATCGTCGCATAATGGATCGATAAGATGTTGGTGAGGCTGTAGCGCGTCCTCGTCATCCAAGGTAGCGACGGATATAAACTATGCAGTCATTGCGTTATTGAACCGCTATCTCCAACGGGCCGTACGAATGCCCGCCAGGTGTTGATTAGTAGAATGGGACGACATAGAGGTCGGAAATAGTGAAAACATCGATAGTATGTGACGAATTAGTCACCGGCACAATTGGTTCACATGTGTGGCACCCGGGAGGAGTAGCGTGGTCGTTCGCTTGGCAACCGTTTCGCACATTTTAGCATACTGTGATTGACGTTCGTAAGCGTGTTTTTGCCAAATTGTCGACCCGAGAAGGCGATGGTATCGCGCGCGCTCCACTCTAACCGTTTGGTCAAATATTATTCGGATCGTTATGTCCCAAGCATGGCGCGGAGCATGGCGCCATGTTTGTTCGGCATCGCTGTTAACTCGCGCGGATGCGACGCACGACATATTTTTGGGGCGTAATCGATGCGAAATTAGTGTCATTGGAGTTGACTTTGGCGCGTGACGCCGTATCTTTGGCGCGTTCTCACCGTAGGATAATGTTATCTCGCCACGGTAACTTTTCCAACGATCATAAAACAGTAACGTCTCGAAACAATTCGTACGCCGCAAGGACAGAAGATTTGCTGCTGTGTCACTTTTCGGGCAGCAAATGAAAAAAAAACAATTAAAATCTCAGCCCCCTGTTCATCAACATTGTTTTGATATTCCAGGCGTAGCGTGCTGACCCCAAAAATGATGGATCATTAAAGCGAGCCTCTCTTCTGGACCGGACTCTCGATTGTGACTTTTGCGTTGCGGAGCGACACGATCGATCCGGTCTTATCATCTGTCGACGATGCGAAGGAGGCCACGGCACGGCACACACACACACCCGCTCCGGGCGTGAAAGAAGGTGTGTCCAGTGCGTCTTGGGCCAATCAGCAGCGCGCCCGATTTCGGGGCTTGTTTTGATAGTCCAAATTTGGAACCGTCGAGCCAAGCAACAACGATTGCCCCCCGCCGCTGCAACAAGTATAATGCTCCCGGAGGAGTTTATTTTGACTTTGACACAGCGATCACAGCGCAAATCACGCCACCGGACACTGGAACAGCCGGCATTGTGCGGGTGCGTGATAGCGGTTGGCAGCCAAAACAATTAATTGAGCAAATTAAAGTCAGGCTCGGAGAAATGCAGACGAATTCGAAGATCGATTCGTCGAACGCTGAGCGCCCCGCGGCATTCATTCAAACGTTTTTGCCAAGGTCAAACTTATGAGCATTATTTTGGCACGGGAGATTTGTGTGTGCGCGGGTGCGCGCGCGTTCGTTTTTTATGACTATCTTATAGGATGATGTCCGGTTTATGTGCACAAGAAACCAAACCCAAAGTGTCGGTCACTGGTACGAGGCCCGTTCTCTTTAGAACCGCTGAGAGAGCGTTTGCGTAAGCCTGCTCAAGAACGATGATTTGCGAGATTTCACTGGCGTAAACAACTGATCGTGACGGCCAAACGGAGCTTTGTTTCAGATGGGGAAAAAGCCGCGCAGGTTGTACATCCAAACAAATAACATTAGGATCTGTCGGATGAAAAAAGAAAAATGTTGACGAATTTAAACCCCTTCCTGACCTGGTCCACTTATGGTTTATTGAGAAAAGGATCCGCGAAGCCGTTTATTTAAAAAAATTTAAATCCACGTAAGGGACAGGAATATGTTTTTTTACTAGTAGTGCTTTTCTAAGCAGAAACTAG
The DNA here is from genome assembly GCA_000956255.1 of Anopheles punctulatus. Classification (NCBI taxonomy): domain Eukaryota; kingdom Metazoa; phylum Arthropoda; class Insecta; order Diptera; family Culicidae; genus Anopheles; species Anopheles punctulatus. The sequence goes on along the minus strand of JXXA01005883.1, from coordinate 275 downwards.
ATATATATTACATGTTCAGCATAATGTCATCCTAGCATCCAAGCTAAATCTTCAATTTATGCTTTTTTTCATTACGTACACACATAGTCTCCTTTATTGATAATTAATTATATTTCGATTTTCAATACAATATTAAAAGTCATACCGCAACGTGTCCTTCTCGCCGCTTAAATGGGATAATTTAGCAGGACATCTTGTCGCGCCAGCTCGAGCAACATCGGATCGTCGAAGAACTTGTTGATCGACACGTCCTCGGACAGGCCCTTGCGTCTGCG
>JXXA01005868.1:0-21128 GCA_000956255.1 Anopheles punctulatus | reverse complement strand
TCGTTTGACTGCTGCGAAAAGTATTAATTATTATCCAATTCACACTTTGAATAACGCCTAGTCATCGACTTGACGAATAGCTCCATTAGTGTCACTAGTCGGTAACACTTTTGCTCGACCACCGATCACGTCGCAGGCGAATGAAATCGATCTTCAAAAGCATAACCGGCATAAGGTCTAAAAAGAATCGTCTGATTTTAGGAGGTTAACGATGACACATAGGCAATCTGGTAAAATGCACCACTATCTAGTTTAAAAACCAAACTCACTCGTTCTTCCTACATCTGAGACGTCATCGAGATCTCAGAATCTGTTGCAATTTAATATATGTTTGGTGGAAGATTTTATTGCAACATATTTCCACGTTCGTACTATTTTACTTGCAGTGACAACACGAAGAAACAGATAGTGGAAATATTAGAGAAAATATCGACACTAAGGCCTCCGGAACGGTTGCTACTGTACCTTCGCATGCCTGGAGGCTATCCAGAGACAGGTGTGTAGCGCTCGTTTGCATAGATTAGTATTGAAATATACGAACGGTTGGTTCACATTCCCGGATATTCTCAGATCCCTTGCGTCAGTCCCAGAACCCGTTGGGGACGCGGCTAGAGATTAATCACACCATCAACTGGGTTCGTTCGCATCTGGAGCACGACCCGAATGTGTCAATTCCGAAGCAAGAAGTGTACGATGATTATGTGTAAGTTTTGCGATCAACGGCACGAACCGATTGTGCCGATGCTTCGGTGCGTTTTAATGTCAGCTCACCCCGATTTTTCGCAGTGCGTACTGCGCAAGGATCAACATTAAGCCACTTTCCACGGCCGACTTCGGTAAGGTGATGAAGCAGGTGTTTCCCGGCATCCGGCCACGGCGACTCGGCACAAGAGGACATTCCAGGTACTGCTACGCTGCCATGCGCAAAGCCACGAAACTTCCCACACCGAAACTTCCCGATCTCACAAGCGCCAGTGGCTCTATCGAGGTACGCATGGGTTGGAAATCGATTTGCGCAACGATCGCTAAAAAATTTTACCCTGTCCCGTTTCTCTATCCCACACGATCCACCAGAAGCAGTCGAGCGAGGGTCAAAATTTCAACGAGGAAGAATCCTGGAAGGTGGTGAAGGCTTGGGCAGAAGCGATGTTACCATCCAATTTCACCACGATCAACGAGCTGGCCGGATTCATCGCGAAGAACAATCTTAACTCGCCGACCGGCATTGCGAGTCGACAGCAACTCCACAAGAAGATTCTTCAGCGCGAAATGAAGGAAAAGCGAAAGCTCTCGGTAAGTGAATAGCTCTGCCGGATGTGAATAGTAGGCATGCACATGAAATGATTTTTCTTAAACAAAATGGCTTGTTGTGTTATGTAAAATCTGCAATTGAGCAGTTCACTTTCTTCCATTGAATCGGGATGTGTCATGCCAACGTTGGGTGGCTCATTTCAACACACTCCCGTGGTCTTATCGGGCAAAGGCTTCACCCTGCCTCGTTTGCAAAGCGTGCGGCAACTATCTTAAGCTGTCAAATGCTCTAACCAAACCGAAACATAGCCGACCACGCAGCACGCGCACCGAAACGTGACACTACCATGCTCCCAGGTGCGTGTGTATGTGTGTGTGCAAGGGGTGCAGCAGTGCAACAATGCAACGCGCAAGCAGAGTCATAAGTGTGCATGATGTTTCGAATTCGCTGTTCGTATTTGCTTCCCTTCACGTTTCATGCGTTGCGTTTTCTTTTGCTGTATATTCTATCTATTGCGAACAATACAGGCCGGTGCAATGAAGAAGCGACGCAAGAAGCGCAGGAAAACGCTCTCGACGAGCGTCTGTGAGGCACCGGAGGCAAGGAACACCAGCACACCGGATGGTAGCGCGATCGAAACTCAGCAGCAGCAGCGAACCGTAAGTACAAAGCAGCAACCGCATGCGGGGGATGGTAGTGGAGGAATGTCCTCCGCGAACAACAACGGAGCAGTTCCGGTCACGACGAACCAGCTACTCCAGCACATGATTAAGCGCGAGCAGCAGGATTATCTCGACGAGGACAACAACAATACAACAACCACCGCCGGCAAGATGATGCTTCTGCAACGTCAGCAGCAGCAGCAAAGTACAAATCTCAACTGTGATACTAGTAATGGTGTCTTGGAGCCGTTGAACAAAGACCTAATGATGGCAGTGGCGGCAAGCGGGTTTCTTCCACCGTCACCGGCCAGCGGAGGATCGTCATCGGTCACCATGCACGGAGCACACCCACCGCAGCATTTGCAGCAGCAACAGTTGATCCAACAACGGCTCCTGGAAGGAGGCTTGCGCAGTCCCCAGGACCAGCAGTATCTGCAGAACGTTTACTGCAAGAAGGTACGCCAAGCGCAACAGCTGAAGGCCGTCCAGCAGGCGCAACAGCAGCAACAGCTACATCTACAACACCCTCAGCCACCCTCCCAATCACCGCTCTTCTTTCCGAACCGGTCTACGAGCGCACAGAAGCGCCAACTCGCCAACAGTGTCGCGTTTGCCGGCAGGCAGAAGCGTCTGAAGTTGTTGCAACAGCGCCAGCAACGTTCCCTTGAGGCACAGAACAATAGCGCGCCCCGGTACGACGAGCAAGGCAACCTAATACTCATCGAAACGCAGGACCCGACGACGCAGGACGAGTTTATCATACCGCGCGAACGGGTCATCAGTATTTGCAACATGGACAAGAACGCCCTCGACGGCTACCTGAACTGTGACGAAGAAAATTCGCAGGATCAAGACCAGGAGCTACTGAAGTACTTCCCGGAGGAGGATGGTTCCGGTTCCGCCGCTACCGGTGGTTCAACAAATGCACAGCAGCTTGACGCGGCTGCCGACAGTGAAAGCGGCACCGCGAACAGTTTCGGTGCTGGTGGATTATTCGATGACAACGAAAAGCTGTTTCAGATACGCATGATTCTCGAAAAGAACCAAAGCAACCAGAACAAACAGCAGCAAATGATGCACCACCAGCAACAGCAGCAACAGATGCAGCAAGCGATGGAAGCTCAACTTGCCGCGTACGATACAGCCAACGTCGGCTCCGGCGGTGGATCTATAGCCCAGAGCCATCACAATCACGCGCAATCGTCTGGCGGGATGGGTTTACCGCCTGGGTCGGCTGCAGCTTCCCTAGCAGCACTCTCCCAACGTCACAACACTGGCGATCCTTCCTCGAATGCAGGAAGTGCGACCGTTCTTAGTTCGGATCAACAGCAGCAGCAGCAGCAGCAACACCAGAGACATCAGAAATTTGTTGACGCATCATGCGGCCTGGGACAGGTAAATGGAGTGACGGTCACCACAACCAACGGACAAGGCGCATTTTCACAGCAGCCACTGCAGAGTCCAACCACGCGACGAAAGAACTTTAGCTTCGTGCCGATCGGTGTCGGAGCGAGTGGGAAGCATTTGGCCGGGAGTGCAAACATTAACCACACACCCACGGCGAGCCCGTTCGTGAGCCCCAGAAGTACGCCGATACACCGAAAGGGTCACAAGCAGTCGAACGGTCTGACGTTGAATCTGGAGCACAAATTCAGCAACCTTCCGGCGCAACAGCAGCATCAGTCGCTGTCCGGTGGTTCGTACAATCCCCACCATCAACAACAGCAGCATCAGCATCAAGCGAACCATCGCGTACCCATGGGTAGCTACATAAAAAATGAACTCCCTGCGTCCGCTCCGCCCAGTCCCTCGATGATGCAACCGTACCGGTTCGGTCAGATCGGACTAAACGGGCTCCAATGTGCCATGTCCCCGATGCCGACAACGTTCCAGCCGATCTGCAATCCGCACACAAACTCAGGCGGCACGAGCGGAAGTCTGAATGGTCCCATTTCGTCGCTGGAATCACGTTCGAGCAGTGTGCCGCTCATTCCGAACTACGACGCGTACTGTAACTCGAACTACACGTCCGTCTCGCAGACACCGGTCCCTTCCGAGTACGACGATTTCACCGACACCGGTGTGAACATTCTCGACATGCTAAATGAGCAATCTTCACAGATGACGCCTGCGGCGGTTAAGATCGAAGATTCGGAACTAACCCTGCCGGATCTGCTGGAACAGCAGCAGCAACAGCAGCAGCATCAGCAGCAGCATCAGCAGCAGCATCAGCAACAGCAGCAGCAGCAACAGTTGCAGCAGGACGATGGAGGATTTTTCTCGCGCTCCGCCAACTACAACATCGTTTCACGATCCGTTCCATCCACTCCGTTGCCGCTGCTTGGAGGTTTCGGACCGACCACCGGCTCTTCCGCTGGTAACTGTATGGGGTCGATGGGGGGACCCGGTGGTGGTCCAAACGGACTAGGAATGCTGGGAGCGGCGAGATCATTATTCGAGCTACCGAAATCCGTCCCCTCCACGCCGATCGCGATGAACGAAAGTAGCTGCCACGGTGGTGAGTCCAGTATGTTTCAGTACAGTCCAGAAACGTCGCGCGATTTCCTCATCAACGGTAATTCTGTCGATCGGAGCAAATCGTCTGTCGCTTCGTTTTATTCGCCGGTTGCTGGTGGTGGATCCAATCCCAGCTCAGCGGCGAATGGTTCCGGTGTCGCGTCGGATGTAATCACAGGAACCAATCCTGCTGGCGATCTCGCCTCGTCTCACTCTGCCGGTGGCGGTGGTGGTGGTGGCGATGGAGGCGTTGGCGATGGGAGTGGCGGCAACCGAGGCCCAGGATGTTCCGTTCATTCCACATCATCCGCTGCGGGAGATCCGATCGCACCACCGACCTCGGACCTCGCAAACCTTACCGATGGCATCGAGGGTCTGCCGAACGATTTGGTGAGTGTTGCCGAATCGATGATCGATTCCGACATTCTTGGTAATCTGTAGTCCCGGGCGGCGATCGCGCGCTCGAATGAGGGATAGAGCGATAGGGCAGGAAGAAAAATGCAACATTGTAGCTACAATGTAGGTCGGGTCGGGTTTTATTTGTTTGGTAATTTATTCACCACGTGCCGCCATCAAACGCTGCTAGTGCTGCTGCGCGAGTCGAGATTGTATACGTCTATATACGTCGCCATATCCGATCGTTCATTACCCTCGGAGTAGGTTGGGCGCGCGTACATGCACAGAGGATAGGGCTGGTACCTCTACTATTAAATGCACTCTCAAACTTCGCCCCAATGCACGCTGTACGAACTATTTACAGAGAGCGAGGGGAAATCGTGGGGAGAAGCGGTGATGCATTTACTGCACACCCGATAGTATCAACATCTACAGGGGATTGGTGTGAGACCGGGGTAGCGTGGTTTGCGGTTCTCTAGTACGTGTACACACTCACACACACGTGCCCGGATGTGACATTGGCCTTGAAATAGTGCACACACTTTCCACACTTGCGCACATCATACTTTTGCCGGCCGGCATTCGTTTGCGGGTGACAGGGAAGGGAAGGTATATTCTATAATATTTGAATGTATAGATAGTGTTGCACTTTTGCTGCCATTTTTTTTTTCATTTGCCTGTGACCGCTTGAACACTTTCTCCGCCGGAAGAGGAAAACCAGTGGAACGAGGGGGGCGGGGGGTTATGGACAGTGGAGGTGCCACTAGAAGATGCACGTTGCAGATTTTATTGAGAGCGTTTCCCACGGAATGAGATGGGCTGTCGACGATGTACGTTTGAGAACATGGACGCCACGAGAAGGAATGGAACGACAGAACATTAATTTGAGTGCCAAGAACCATATTGCGACCCGTTTTGTTAACTATTTTTAATCACACGGCTATACGGGAGTGTGCTAGGTGGACGGAGGAAATGGACGGAGGGAGCGTTATTTATTCCGATACGCGTGCACCATTCGTTTAGGGCAGTTGCAGCTGTAACTGCATCGACTGTGTACTACATTGTAGTGTTTTACTCGTTACAAAATTCAAGCACATAGCTTTAATTTATCTTTTTAAATAAAAGTCCACTCTTGAGGTTTGGTAATATAAATGTGTAAAGTACAGTACGGATCATCATGAGGGGGGTCTTTTTTTTTGTTAAAATTGTTATTGTTTTATTCGAACATCATTGAAGCATTCCACGCCGGAAGAAACTTGTTCTTCAAGCACGCTGCAAAGTGTGGCGGTCACTTGCATGTAAATTAGCGGACTGTAAAATCAATAAACCTCACCTCCAATCTCGGATCCTCTCAAAGCGGCGCCCGCCCGCTGCCCTCTGTGCGACCGTCCACGTTACGTCTAATTTACGTCTGAGCCGGTAGCCTTTACGTAGCAAGCTCCTCTCGTACACGTGCCGGCAGCGTACGGACCAGAACCAGGTTTACAATGTTGCACTCGCGAGCCGGAGAAGTGGAAGGAAGGAAGGGAAAAATACAGACAATGATAATTTGTGCGCAGTTCTACATAGTGATCATTTTTCATTTGGGACATACTAGCTGTTTTCTGTAGAGATGATTTAGGACAGGCTGCTATGTACTTTTTAGCTTAATGTTGTAATTAATTGTTAATCTATAGAGTCTTTTTCGTTATACGATCGTACATGCTTTACTGCAAGAGAACTACCCACTCGAAATGGATACTGGTGTTTCACCATGCTCATAAACCTTTTCATGTTGTGTTGTTTAGACTAAAGTCTGGTCCTTATCATCGTACCCGTCTCATCGATACAGTGTAGACCCTTTAGAATCGGCTTCGATACTGGAGGAAGCGCTAACCACCGCTAACCGCTGCTGATAAGCACGGATCTGTCTGGCCATCCAATTCACTTTTCGTCCAGTGTACATCGCGAGGTTTCTGGCGTGACGCAAAACTTTCGCATTCTCAACCAGCCAGCTCTCTCGACAAGTGCGTGTGGTATGTGTAGTCTGAAGAGGGCAGCCCCTTTCGAGCCGCAAAATATGGCCCTTCACCGGAATGCCCCCAGAGAGGGAGAGGGCGTCTCGGAAACCCGCTTCAATTGATAAGTGACTGCTCACGTGCATTAGCATATGCGACGGATTTACGATAGGAACTCGCACGATCATCGGGCGCGGGTGAAAGTTGTCGATGGGATCGACCGATTTGTGATGCACGCTGAAGGTATCGATTCAATTAGCTTTCCGATACCTTCCAGGAATTAGCGTCATGTCATGAAACTAGCGTTTTCACACACGCGCACAGATATGGCCGTGCGAATGCATCGCACTTCGTAGTGCATCTACGGAGATAGAGAGCGAGAGCGAACGAGAGCGCCCACTCTGTCCTTGAACGGTATCACAAGTTCATCGACTTGCCGGCGCCTATATGCATGTGGCCACACACTACAAGGGCCGAGCGCGTAAAGCCGGTCCCGCACGGTCTGTTGTGTAACATATCTCTAATACGAGCAAAGTAGCAGATGAGTCGTTTTCGCCATTGCAAGTAGTGTGACGAACTGCATCTCTCGTCACAGTTTGTGTGCGTATGTATGAGTGGCATACATCATGCATGTCCGATGCACACAACAGGTGTTGCTGTCCCGCACGATGCATTAAACTGCCCTCCCTGAGAGGTGCATATCGATCGCGCGTGTTGCCGTCATTGATTATTTTGCTCGCACCGATCGTAAATATATTTTTGCTTCAGACTCCGCTCCAAAAGATCCTTCGTTGGGCAGCGAGTCAGCCAGCCAGCCGGGTCGCAGTCTGTACCATATATTACTGTCCACACTCCTCCACCCGTGCCTTGAGCGTTATGTAAATGCTTTTGTTTAGTTAGTGCACTCGTAAGCGCAAACGCACCGCTGATTAGAGGGCGCCCGGAGAGGGAAATGTTTTGCGAGCAGTGCTGTGCCTGGTAACAGCATGGAATCGGCAGGGGTGCCACTATTTGTGTTGTACTTGCCTGTTGGATTATTAATTCATACAAAATTTATAGTCATCAATCGCGTGGAGCCCGCGCCGGGTGCTACTTGCTAATCAAAGTTGCTTCTTTTTTTTACTTGTTGGCGGACCTGGAAAATCTGAGTCATTTTCCCACAACGGTCATCATCTATTTACCTCGGCTATTATGTTATCAATATTGATTGTTAAAATTGCAATGTGTTGACTTTTTTTTTAATATATAAGAACAAAGTTTCGATTGATTTCTTCGAACCTAGCGAAACCCCGGACTGTAAACAAATCCCGACTCGCACGCAGCACCAAGAACGTTTGGCTCACTTGGTTTTTTGATACTAAATTACTGTGACTAAACCCATTCATTCACGGCTGCAACATTAATAATCATAGAGCTTTCAGCGGTGTGTGTTCTTTGCTAGAAGGAATAGCGGAATGGAAAGGTGGAAACAAGTGCACAATTTAACGTAATCAAAAAAGTAAACCCAATGTAACGCGAAAACGAAACGGTTTAAATCTCGGACCAAAATTATTTACAATGAATAGAGGAAGAAAAAACAAATTTAGTAAAAGTTGATCGTAAGGATAGAACAAAAAATCAAGTGCTAAAGCAAACGCAGCAAAAAAACAACAAACAAAAACAAAGAAATTATTAACAAATTTTAGGACAAACAAAATTGAATGGTATTTAAAAGAATTTTGGAAGTGCTTCTAAATTTTGTTCTCTTTTTCGAGAAAAAAATAACATTAACTGGTGCAATGTTGCGATCAATGAAGAAGGAGGAGAGAGTAAACACGAAAGAACAGTATACCAGAGCTAATCTATGTAAAAATCCCACCAGAATACGCATATACACCAGATGCCCAACGGGCCAAGGAAGCATGGGAATGGTAAACGATCCTGGTGTCCTCTTACGAAACCATATAAAGTACTATAATTCCCAGTCCCCCTCTTAGCACCCGTGCTCCAAATGTGCAGCAGTAGAGAAACTAGCGATCTATAAATTGCGCCTACATGCAAGGAGAGAGAAAGAGAAAGCAAAAGAGAGAAAGAGAGGGAAAGAGAAAGTTTCAAGGAAAATTAAAAGTAGCCGAAAAAACAGGTTTTCACAAAACCGGAAAGGAAACCCTTTTTCTCCTCACAGATCAGCACAACGATCCAGCTGCTGTTTTAGTTTTATTATTACGCGTGCGTGTGTGCGTGTGTTAGTGTGTTACGGTCAGGGATAACATTTTACCTACCGTCTACTCGTCTGCGCCACACCGCGCTACACCTCCCCTTAGCGTACGCATAAACACAAAAAGTGCAAATTAATTGTTAAGTGTTGAGTTGTTGCAAAAGTCAAGCAAAAGGAGAGAAACAAATTGATCGTTAACATTTATGTTTGTTTTGTTTGGTGGTGTTGTAAACACGGTTGGCATAACAAACGGAGGCTGTAAGACACCGTGCGGAAAGAGGAAGCCTTGCTTCAAGCGAGACTTAGTCGAACAAACGATTTTACAAACAAAGCGCGATCGATTCATATTACCAGCATCCGTTGGCACCGGATGACGAACTGTCTGTAACGATTGAGAGTAATCGCATCCTTACAAAGGAGCAGTTTTTTTTTGCTATTGTTTAGTTATACTATATGTTTGTTTGTTTGTTTGTTATTTTTAGTCGCACCTGCAAAGGTGCTTTTTTTTCGTTAGAACGTAGTTAAACTGTTAATCAATATACGTCCCTTTAAACGGCATGTTTAATAGTAACGTCCGCAGTCAAGGCAGAGAGGACCTGCAAAATCGGGTTATGTGTCGCTTAATCGGCACGAGTCTTTTAACGGTTCTCATAATACCACAATCGGAGCAAAGGAAAACTTCCAAGAAATCATCCCTACGGATGATGAAAGACGACCATACACACACACACACAAGCGCGTGACGGTCGGTACGCCGCGCGAAGTCTAACAGACATTATATTTAACCTTCAATTAGAACGGCAAACAGCTAGTTCGCTGTTCGCGTGCGTTTTGTAGCATTTGTAGAATGGATGAGAAAAGAAAAATACGATTTAAAATCGACAAACAAAAAACCTAACTCACGGCCTGTAGAAAAATTATTCGAACAAATTACAGAAAACGGTGGTCAACGGTAGGATGAAGAAAACAAAACACACAAACCCACACTTATATTCATATGATGGATGTGCCTAAAACATTATACGAACAAGCTACACAATATAGTGGAAACCAGTTGTATATCGTTGAGTGTATGTGTTTTGCAGTCTGGTGAACAGAAAATATCCGAACAAAACGGTGCCAAACAGTCCGAGTACTTTAGTATTTACATTTAGTATGACGTGCTTTATTAAGTGCAATATCACTACGCCGCAAAAAGCATCGAGCATTTTTATTAAATAACAATAAGAGAATTTTCAATAAATAACAAATGCTGTTGTTGGAGTTCAACCAAAGATCATCTCGAAGAACACCGGTAACCCTACGTAGCTAGCCTATCCATCGTCTGCCAGCTTCAACTGCTTCGCTATCCTCGAAATTTCATTGTCCAACGACTTATCCTTCAGTTCGCAGACGTAACTGAACTGCACTGAACAGTCCTCACCCCGGTAGCCGTACGTGTACAGCCCGGAATTGTAACTCAACCGAAGACACCGTCCCATACCGGTAATTTCCAGCGTGGGTTGGTTGCTGCTAACTGTTGGATTGTTAACAATCTTTGTACCCTGAGACGTTTCGGTACCATTGAGCTTCGTCGTTCCCTTCGCCGGTTTGGAGCCGTTCGTGATCGAGCTTAGGTTCGTATTCGGGTTGACCGGTTTAGCGGAGTTGGCCCAGATCCACAGCAGTCCGGGGTTCAGTCCACCGAGCCAAAAGTCCTTGCCGCGGTTAACCGGATTGTTCAAGATGTAAGCAACCACGTCCTGGAATTCGGCCACCGTCTCGAACTCCGCCAGGTGCGCTCCGTACGATTTGCACATCGTGCTAGCCGACTTCCAGTTCAGGCCACGCTCGATGTCGAAGTGATAGCACCGATCGTGTACTTGTGTGAAGTTCTGTGGACATGGTTCTGTTGGATGGAACAATAAACATGTGATAAGTTGCTACACCCTATGGGGACTCGTGCCGTGACGCTATCCTACCCTGCTTCTGGCTGTTGCCTGCCATCAGGAAATAGATGATCTGCTCGGCCCGCCGCAATCGGTTCTCCATGTAATCCACCCGGTACACCAGCTTCTCGATCGCACCCAACAGATACAGATCCGTCTCGGAGACCTCGCGAGGCGAAGCCAACAGTTCGGTAGGACTCGCACCGCCAAAAGTTTGGCGCATCGGTGTAAACGTGGCTCCGTGGTTTGCTCCACCGCTGAGATGGGTGTCACCGTACAGACCACCGCCCGGTCCGCCGGTACTGGCGATTACTTTCCCTACCGGCGGCGGTGGTCCCACTCGATGCTGCTGAAGCTGAGGGTCGAGTTCGAGTGCCTCACCGATACGCTTGTTAATGTAGAAACTGGAGGCGGGAATGTACTTCGGCGCTGGTCCGCCGCCGCTACGACGGTCGCTTGCATTACCCGACTTTCCCTCGGTGCAGCGGACGTTGGGGTGCTGTGGTTCAAGCTGCCAAATGAAACACAAAAACATGATCAGCAGACGGTGGTGGTGCTCGATCAATGATCGGGTTTATTATCGACGACATCGTGCGATTGCTTTCTACTGATGGAGCCTGTTCCTGTCGCGTAACGCTTTTACTGTTTATGTTGATGGAGTTTACGGAAAGCCTTCTGAACGATACGCTTATAAACATTTTATTATTTATCATGCCATAAATAACGACTTCAAAAGTATGTTGTCATGATTTAATTGACAACTTTTCACATGTAGCTTAAATGTTCTCACCTTAAGCATTGGCTTTATTTCAAATCTCAGCCCAATCGGCATAATTTATATCATTTTTGTTCTACTATTCGTAATTGCCGCATTAAATTTTTATGTATATTTCAACACACAAATTTGCGGGTATTCAGAAATTGCGTCACGTCAGCATACCCTGATTGCCGCGTTTTACATTATCATTACTATCGATGCAATAGTGTCAACCTTTCCGCAAAAGCTTGCTTAGGGTATTAGAGACCAATCAATAAGCGACATTGAGTTCCATCAAACCGATTAACACAGGCGATTGATTTCCGCGTCGAGCCACAAAACAAGCAATCCAATGATCAACAAAGCCGAACGCCAAGCACGTCTCGCGAGCGTCTTTGAACTCAATTTCATACGCAACACCACTTCGGTTGGTGTTCCATTTTTCCGCATGTTCCGCCACCACTTCCGGTTCAACCAAAGAGCGTCGATGAAATGGGCGCATTAGTAATTGCTCACCCGACAGTATACTCCTCCAGCAGGCTCGACCACGGTCCACCATCACTCGGACCATCCGTCCAGTGGTGTGCTCCAAGCCGGATGAACGATTTCTTGCCACCGCTCTCCACCACGTAAATTCCGCTCACGCTGGTCACCCCGGAAGCCACGAGTAGCAGCAAAACCATCACCTCTTGCCAATGCATTTTGGGCGAATTGTGCGGTAAGCAGCAGTAGATTATTCACGCAATTCTTCACTGACCACTGGTTCTGATTAGTAAACTCTGTCTCCTTGCAGATGGGACACTCGCGTTCACTCGACACGTCAGATCCGTTGTGTCACTTTCCCCCCTGGTTACTTTAATAGTTTCACTTTCAACAACCACCCCACCGATCCGGGGCATGTACGTTCGTCGGATCACGTCATACACAGGGGCTACGCGTAAATGACATTATCTAACATCGAAGATCGCGTAAAACAGTGCCGGCATGTGGCTGCGTTCCGTGCCGATTGAAGAATGGATAAACGGGTACTTCTTGATTGACAGCTGACCACCGCTCGATCACTCCGGCCCGGTCTTTAAACGCAACGTGTGGCGATATTATTCCATTACTGGCACCACAGAACACGCCTTATGCGGCTGGTGAGGAGAGAGAAAAAAAGCGATATATCGATGACGATCGCGATCTGCACGCGGCTACGGTCGTTACCACAATGTCAGCCACGATCGTACCACGGTAAAAGAGCAATCCGCAACCAGCGGTAACAGCGCCCGATGAGAAGGGGAATTCTGCATATATTTTTTTGCTTTTGCCTTTGCCTTGCTTTTCGGCGCTGATGACGCTAACTTTCTACATCCGTTTCGCATCCGATTGGGTTGAAGGTGGGCACAGGCGTGTGTGCGTCCGATGGTAAAAGAGTGATTGAGTTTAAACGCATGTCAACATGCGGGCCCAAGTTTTCGCGGCACTCTCAGAGGGACTCCCCTGGCATGGCGATATGCTAAAGCTGCTCCATGGGCGTGCTCAGGAGCACATCGGATTTTAGATGCATGATGGACATGTTATGTGTTTACATTTGCACGCTTCTTTAACGTGCTTCTCTTGGCCAAATTCTTTCTTTAGCATATTAATCTTTTACGGTCCTATTAGTTTATAAAAAGCTTATCAAATCATTATACACATCTTAACCGTAGATGATAAGAAGAATCTACATTTCGATCGGATGATCATGATGTAGATTACGTGCGCTTCTTTTTCTGAAGTTCTTTCGGTTGTTATTCCACATAAGACGAACGTAAAGCTTTACTATACTCGCATAAGACAAGGCGAGATAGGTCAAACAACAATCAAATACTCGATCACTTTTTCCTTTCAAGAAGAAAAGGTTCTTCTTTGTTTTTTTCACACCGAATAGATGATTTTATGACCCCTGACCCAGTTCAATGACAAGAAGGAAATCATAAATCGGAGTAAACTCTATTCCCCCGCCCAAAGTTGACCGTTCGTATCCAACGTCTCGCTCCCACCGTGCTGACCCCCGGTTTGCCAGTGAATCCAGCAAACTCGCGTTTGCGTAGTTCATCGTTTTTTTTTTTGTTTTCGAAAGTTGTGAAGAAATGACCGTACGAGGAGGCGAGAAAGGTAGTAAAAATTTGCATCATGATCGCGCGAAATATTGCCACCGGTGTTCGAACGATCGGCGAAAGATGCGGTGCCTCGCCTGTTTGCGCTACCATTCTCCCGAAAGCTTCCCGTGCGCCAATCAAAACAACAAGAGCAACAAAAACCCATGCCCGTGAAGGGTGTTTTTTTCTGGGTTTGTTTTCATTCAGGTTTTTTAAATCATATTTGTATTTCTCTTTGTGTGATTTACTCGGTGGGGCGAAGAGGAGCGTTTGTTTTGCATATGCTGTTTTCGATGCCAGCTCTTCGACAAGGACACAGCCAATCAGCCTCGCAGCCCAACGGTGGGAGATGGGAATAACCCGCTTCATCTCGCTGGCTTTACAAGAAACTGATGAATTTTAAAACTCACCCCGACGACTTATGGTTTCGGTTGTGGACACAAAAGTGGGTCACGATTTAAGCTCGATCAGTGGTAGCACATATTATAAATTTCCTCCCATAAAACTAAACTCGATCTTCCTGATTAGTTGCAAACATTTCCAACACATTTTCGTTCGCATTCAAATGAAACTACCCTTTACAAATGTTTTTTTAAAAAAATGATTCATTATTTATTCTTCTCTTACTGATTATAATTACCTAAATTTCGAGTGTTACAATACTATAAAAAATCGCATGCTTTGTTAAATGTTTGTAAAAGTGTGTGGTTGGCACAGTTGGTGATGTTCCGGACCATGCGGAGCTGCTTCGAAAACAACAAAAAACTCCATTTGGTTCACCATAGGAACTGCAGTTTCAGACACCGATCACATGAATTACAGCTCTTCCTCAGCTTCGCAGCTTACTCATCCGTTAGCACTAAGCTAAGTATGGACATGAGCGAAAATCCTAGCGCGACAGCAACGAACTGCACTGGTCCAATACTTCTCGACAGCAGGCGCCGTTTGGATCGTTCCCGAGGTAGCACTTCACTCACAGTGACGTACAGTAGCGTACCACCGGCCAATCCCTGCAGGATCGGCATGATGAGATCGGTGAGCGTTTGATTTAATCCATCCAAACCCATCCCGATTCCGATACCGGCGACGGAACCGAGTGAAAACGTTAGCACTTGCAGTACGTGCGAGCAGCGTTGCCGCGTACCATGCATGCAAAGTTCTACACCGAGCGCAAAGCCGACTACGAACTTGTGTGCACTGACGGCACCGAGCAGAAGCAAAACTTTGGGCCCGGAATTTTGAACACCGATCGCTAGACCCTCGAGCAGGGAGTGCATGCTGAGGGCAAGCAGAAGTCCAAACACTCCGGTGAGCTGCATTTCGGCGGCATGTAAAGAACGTCTATGCTCTGACCGGTTTCCGGTAGGTGTATTGCTCTCTGTACGATTAACACACTCCAGTGAACGATGGATGAGGTTGGTTTCGGAGTCACTTCTGGAAACAAAAATAGAGCACGATTATAAAACACGCGCTTGAAATTGCCAAAAGAGATTCCACCAATCTTACCTTGGCTGAGCGAGGAGTGATTTTGTTTCCTCATTCGCACCATACCGTCGTTCTCGTCGGCTAGATGTACTCGCTGCATCTGACTCTTCATCCACACCATACACCACATCCTGTTCCGGTGTCACGTTCCGATCGCCATGATCATGCGCTCCAACGCCACAGAACAACATTAGCTCGTCGATCGCGTACATAAGAAAAAACCCGCAACAGAACACAATTTCGGTGTACTCGCTCAAAGCGCCTCGTATTTCCGGCAGCATGTGGACGATGGCCGTTGCCAGCAGGACACCTGCGCCGAGGCACAATAGCGCAGAAAGTACCCCAGGGTAGCGCTCTCGACTGCGTCTCGAACAGTACATGGGTAGTACACCGCACAGAAAGCTACCCAATCCAAGCACTATGATGGCCAACAGTTTCGCCTCATTCTGATTAATCGCGCCTGCTGCGTCGGTTGCATTTTTCGCAAGCATTTGAATACTCGCCTGTTGGTCCATTTTATTCTAGCCGAACGAAGCGTTAGCCAACTATATCACAAACGTTTGCTTCAGACGATTCTTCAACTGAGAATTCCGCGTAGATCTCCTCTAGTTATCTTCAATCTCGCTATCTTCCGGCACTGACGCTATGGCATTTCGTTTGCAAGTTGTGCCAAGTAACTACGTTCCATCTGAAATTAAATAAGATAGTTTAGCGGATTTTATGGTAGTTATCTTAACCTACAGATTACGAACAAAACGAACTTGCAGCCAGGGGAAAGGAGGTCAATGTTTGAGAACATTACATAAGGTAATAAAACGCTGCCCGTTTGTGAGGTGGCAGAAAGATTAGCATACTGCGTTCAGCCTATTCGGTGATAAGACTCAAGAATACTGATGGCCACGGGTATTAGGAGAAACCCGAAGGATATGTTTTTGACGCATATTATTGAAGGAAATGCTTATTTTCTTCATTTAGCTTCATGTATTTATAACATCACTATCGGGCTACGAATCGTGTGCTAATAAGTAGCAAAACAATCTCATCCAACGGTGATTCGTTTGGCACACGTTTTGCTGAGAAGCAGCAGCAGTTCAAAAAAAGATTGTTTATACAAATGGTTAACACGCGTGTGCGGTTAACGTAAACGAGCATGTCGTGACCGTGATTCATGGTACAAAATGTAGAACAGCACACTGTATGGCATAAACCACACGTAAGAATACATTTTAAACGATTTGAAGTAAGAATAATAATCACAGAATTTCATACAAACGTTCAACAGTAAATTAGTTAGGTGTGAACTCTTTATGAATCACCCTGTCTTATGCGAAACGTCAAACTCACACACACAAAGCAAGCGCAATCATATGCTCTTTGTTTATTTTGACCTTACAGGCAAAAAAAACTGTCTAGCTGCAAGTTCACTGCATCACTGCTTGTATATTTTCTGAAACATTTGTGATAAACTATTTATGATTTGAACTACTAACTTATGATTTATCAAAATAACACTACTAAACTCTGCGATTTAGTACCATTTCACAGGATACCAGTGTTAGGTATCCAAGCACAGACCAAGCACAGTTCACGACTAGATTAGATTATTACTACTACGCTTTCAACTGCTTACACGTCTCTAAAGCACACCGCCACATCAAATGGCAGACTCGAACTGGAATGCATGCACTCCAAAGCACCTGTGACAAAGTTGACTAATTAATGAAGCAGCGAGCAATCCGCGAAAACACACGTTCGAACGAGAGACAAACAACAACAAACCACAGCCAAGTGCGTGCTCGCCATACGGCGAATGTTACCAACACTACCACACCTAATAGATACACATTCAGCACGGTATTATGATCATGTGCCTGTCAATACCCATGACAGCGCAACACAACAAAACTCGTACACCTCATCTTGACTGATTTATGACGCATAGTCCAACTTAAAAAAAAAATATTTTTTTGCCCTCTTCCGCTACCTTCCCAGTACCCCAGTAAACTCGGTACAGCAATTTGCAATTATTTACCCATCAACGGCTGGCAAGTAGAAAATTAAATTTAACTTTTACGCCACCGGAACAGTTAACATTTCACCCCTTTTCGTTCACGTCACTACGCGCCAGACGCGAAGCATGGACTTGCCTGCCTCAAGTTGTCTGAAGAAACTGGCCACAGTTTGCCGAAAATAGCAGACCTACATGTTTGACGTCGTCGCTTGAACGTTGTATTATTTCGATGTTACTATAACAACTTTTCTGTCAAACAAACGAACCGTGATTGGAAGTTGTTTCACTATCAGGACTGCAAAAAAGAGTTCCTATGTCATGGTCGAGTGTATTTTAAACCTTGGAATGCTTTCTGACACTGTACGAATCGCTAGCCCAAACCCTAACGAAACATTCACATAACTCACACTTCCCTTTACTCTTTCAATAACCTAAATGACGAGACATTCATAATGAAACATGTAATACCTATACATTCTAATTAAACTCGCGGGTTTATCCATATATTGACCTGGCAAGATGAAGGATGGCACATACTACGGTTAACAATGTAGAACAAATTGCATAGCTCAGTTCGATTCGCCTACACTTCAAACGGTGTAACATGCAACATGTTTTTCCCTCGTGCTGTAGAGTGAAGTCATCGTGACACATTCCAAAACACTGCTGCTAAACGAATATCATAATTTACCTATTCCATGCAATGTCTAACCCCGCCTTATCGCATGATGAAATCGCCATTAAGAAGGCCTTTGACTTATACCCTCGTTTAACTCCCAATAACAGGGCAACCAGAACCATCTTTATCTTTCTCTTCAATGTTGATCCTTGCCTAAACTCGCATAATAAAGCAGGTCAGTAAAACCAGTGAAATATATGAGCAAATTAGTCTGTTTGGATTGACAATGTCGTGACTAACGATGATTCATAAGCTTCCATGTGATTCCAAGGGAAACTTAGGCATGTGTTGAGGATTAAATTTGCCTATAAATGATATCCATCAGTTTCTACTTTACACTAAGAAAAAATCACACGACACTGAACTGCAAGTTCTGCGATGGTTACATATAAAACCAATTCCCTTGTTTTGAAGATTCCGATAGAAAAGAAGCTTATGTTCTTATAGTAATAGGTTTCCCAACTATCACTACGATCATGCCATTGTGTGACTAATGATATACGATCCTTAACTCCAGTCAACGACCCATACGGGGTCAAACGAACACGAAAAATGCCGTAAACTCCAAACATATTTAAAGCTCCCTTGAGTTTGTCGTTCGACTTCATAACATGGCAAAACTTTTTAAATTGATCCCCAGAAAAAAAGCACATTCATAACGCTATTTTCCATATGGAAGAAAAATTGGGGTTTTACTATTGTTCGATTTGTCCCGAACTAGTTTTCCGGGGAAATCGGTTGATCTTGGTTCCGAGCATGAGTAGCATGCTAGTAACGTTTTTTTTTATGCATAGAGTGGAGGTCTCTGTCGAGACAACGTTGGCTTATATCCTTTCCTGTCCTACTACTCTCTACCGGAACTGGAGCGCTTCCACTATCATGCCCGACATCGTTACGGAAACCTCCATTCGTTCCCTCATTTCAATCGTGACATCGCTCGTTCGTTTGGTCGGTTGTAGACGACGCCTCGCACTCCCACGAATCCACCTGGACAAATTCTCCCCCTCTGGGAGGGTAAAACTTTACGCGAAAAACTTTTCCCGCGCAATCGTGCCGTTGCTTGTTCGTGAATCAATTTAGCGACGCTATGCCAACAGGGAGGTTGAACGAGGACGTCACTATGCTCACCCGGTATACAGAGCTACACTAAATGAGCGATAGTAGGGAGTGTACCTTTCGCCAAATGTTCCCGTGTTTTGCACAACCCCTCTCTCACTCGCCTGAAAGGGTTAGATGGGCTGGATACGTAAACGAAGACTGCTGCACAGACAAACAACTTTTTTCAGCGGGGTACCCCGGGTGGAGAGGGGGACCTCGGTTCGTCCTATCCTGACGAGGCGCCCGACTGCAGGAGGCTTCGTCCACGCCACTATTTTTAGTATCCTTGCGACTCGCGTTCTACTCAGTCTCCTCCGTACGCCGATCCCACACGGATCGCACATAGCCACACTGCGCTGCCACTGCCTGCCGTTCCGCCATTTCAGTTCAAGAAGAGTAGTGTAGCAACATGCACAGCAAGCGCCTATTGTGTTCATTAGCGTAACCTACTTTGATTCGAAACAAGTCCATGTGCACAGAGCGAGTGAATGTGTCAACTGTTCGGTGACAACTCGGCACCAGTATAGACCTTTTTTTTAAAATTAAGCGATGGTGCTTTGCCATCCGCGTTGGAACGGCCTAGGATTTTTCTGGAATTTTAACCACTTTATTTGCAATACCTCTTGCTCTCTTTAGCCGAAGCAAGTAAAGCAAGTGCCTGCAGTAGGGCAGTGTTCGTAGAACCCCATTTCAGAACCGGGTATTGTGTGACATTTGATCAAAGTGTTCGTGTCCGTGTGCTTGCAGGAGTGCATAACCGTTGATGCAAGGAAGCCTGCCAAATCAGCTAGTGAAGATCCCAACCAGCTGTGCTCGGAATATCCACAAGCGACGAGATCATGATTAATCGCAACTACGGCAAACCGAAACCGATTGTACAGAAAAGCTCGAGTGACGATGGCGGCGACTCGAACGAGGAAACCTCGTCCGGCACGGCCGAATCGAGCTCCAGCTCGGATACGGAGTCGGAAATGGACACCACCGAGACGTCTTTCTCGTCCAAGAGCGCAACGGAGTGCGGCGGTGGTAGCTCCGGCGTACCGTGCAAACAGCTACAAGGCCAACAAGGATTGCTTCGGATGAACAATCGCAATTACGCGGTTTACTGCGGTGGAGACACGGACACGAAAAACTCGAAACACTTCTGCCGTCATCATCACCATCATCATGGAGATGATGAGAGCAAGAAGGATGTGAAGTGAGTATGGCTGCTAGGATCGGGAAACACGCTCAGTATTTTACTGTACACAGCTGGTTCCGACAAATAGCTAGATAGTAGGTGGTATCTGTAAACAAGGGCACTTGCCGTGTTTTTAACACCATTGGTTCAACTTGCACTAACGCATGCTTGCCAGCACAGATCAGCTACGAAGAGCACCTTGAATAATCAGGACTTTAAGCGTAGAGCCTAAGCAGGTCTTGTTTCTTAAAAGGAGGTCATCACGTTGGGCAGAAACGAAGAACCCGGTCGGGGTGTGAAGTTTGCTCCAGTTTTGGAAAAAAAACACTTTTGTACAGACTTTAACCCGTTCCGACTCGCGGGAGGCTATTCCGCATCAAGCTCGGCTATTCAACCCCTCAGATACAAAACCAGTAGCCAAGAGGTTAGACTTCATTGCTCCATTCAGATATCTCGATCGCTGGCTAGGTTTCGCTAGCCAACGTCTAGCCGGTCCCGCCGTAAAGAGGAGGCTCGTCCAAGCACTTCCATCGTTTGCTGTAAAAGAGTGGCAATAAAAATGGCGTTGCACTGACGCGCTGTACACGGCCAGACCGGAGGTTTCCCCGCAAAGCCAGCAACTAGATTGCATAAATCGATAGACGTGCTGTTGCCATTGGCGTACGAAAACTAGCGCCATATCGGTGAAGTCCCGCCCTACCGTTTCCCCCTCCGGTTCGGTCCACACTTTAACGTCGAAACCTAGGCAACCTGCGCCGTGCACGGTTTCGAACGAGCGCTTTGTTGATTATTTGTTGCTTCGCAAAAGTTCCTCGAGGAAACAAGGCGAGATCGGGGAAGGGGAAC